>CM062819.1:394278918-394498802 GCA_031772625.1 Pinus tabuliformis
GAGTTACAAAGCAGAGGGAAGCCAAAAATGGTGTTGGCTCTGATACCATGTCAGACCAGGAGGTAACTCCTCAAAACAATTCATGATATTCATTCAAGTTGGTCTTTATTATATACATGAGGGAGAGATTGTTCATTTCATCTTTTGGTGACTCTTCATATTTTCTATTATTTATTTACATCAATTACAGTTATTCACCTAATCCTGATGATTGGGTGTCAACAACATCTTGAATGGAAAGTCCAAGATGATCTTCCTCATTGTCATCATCTCCATCCATTTCTTATACCTTCTCTGCCACCTCTTCTTCTTCTACCTGAAAAAGTGGATGGTGATGTGGCTCTAGACCATGTGATCAAATGGGTGGGAGGGGTTGGTGTTGGAGAAGTTTTTTTTCGGTTTTTGTTTTTTTTAATTGAATGAGAATGTTGATGCAATGCAATTTTTTTTTCTTGAAATGAAAGATGCCTAACACAATTTTTTTGTTTTTGCAGAAAGTAAAAGAAATGAATAAACTAGGGAAGAAAAAAATGCATACTTTGACACCTCCATGGCAACGATGCCAAAAAGTGATGAGCCCCAGTATTGCAACAAGAATGTTGCAACTCCCAAGGCTACCAACTTAAATTATCAAACCGGGGTTCATAAAAACTTAAGAGGTGTCGGAATTATATGTGCAGCATGTAATATGTCCTTCATTTGTTGATGTGATGCAATGAAGTGAATGCCAAGCCTAAACTAACTACAGAAATGGAAATGCTACTCTATTTGTAGAAAGGAAACCTAATTACTTTTGCAGAGAGGAAATCCTACGTAATTTTGCAGAAAGGAAAGAATATTATACTTTGCATGAATGTAAATTGTAATCCTATTTTTAGAAATGTAAACATTAACCTATGGTTCATAAAGTAATCATGAAAATCATCATTATGATCTTCAAGTCATGAATTTGTCTACTAATTCAAAGCGAAGAGGTGGATTGCAATGGAGAAGAGGCAAGGTTTAAGAGGTATTTCGGTCTTACTCAATCACGGATTCAAATCCTAGTAGTCATGATTCAATCCTAAGAGAGAAAAACCAAGATTTTAGACAAAATATGGTAAAGTTTATAAGTGCTACAAGAGGTGTTGTAGGAGGCACTCTTTTGCTACAAGAGGAGATAACTTGTTGAATTCCCAAGTAAATCAAATGCAAATAGGATGGGATTTTTTTTAATTAATTTAGGTGTCTTAGGATTTCATTACAAGTGGAATCAATCCAAAAATACCCTTGTTAACATGTGCTAAAAAAAACAGAAAATTATTACTATAAAAACGGAAAATTCAAGAACTAGTGAACTAGTTAACCTACCAAATGCCTAACCTAATCAAGTGAAAATGTGTTGGGGTGAATTTTTTCATTAAACATAACTCTTTTATGACACAATGCAAGTGGAATCAAATCAAATTAATCTCATTAACACGTTTTAATAAATAGCATAAAATTGCTACTATTTTGCTACAAGGGAATTCCAGAAATTTTAAATTCATGAACTACTAACCCAATCGAGGTAGCTCAATGATGAAGATGAATTTTCAAAGGTGTTATAAGAATGAATCATGATTTTGAATAGATAAATAACCTACAAAGAAACTCACTTTAATCATTTAACTAATGTAACCTACATCAAAAGAAGCATGAACAATAAATGCAGAAATAAGAGATGCAAGTGAAAAAGTCATTCAAAGGACATAAATATTTTGTAAAAGAGGGCTTTGAGGTTCTTGGGATGGCCAAGCCCAAAGAAAATCAGATTCCTATGAAGGAAACCGAGCTTTAAAAGCTAAAAATGCCACCAAACTTCATTATTTGAATCAATCCAAGTGCATCCCTACTAGGAATGAAAGTGGAGCTGCTAAACAACACGTTTTCTCCACAAGAAGACTAAGAAATACATGCACCTATAGGAAAATTCAAATTGGTATTTATACAAATTTATTTTTAAGTATTCTCTTTGAAAGGAGGAAGCTTTCCAATCCAAAATCCCTCAAATAGTGGATCTAGCTCTCATCACTAGGACTCTGCACTAAATGACGGGGAACACATTCCTAGATTTTCTCAATCACTGGAGCTCCAAAATTTGTCAATGATTTCATGATATTTGTTCATTTATTATCCAATCTTGATCCTCTAGTGGTAGGGATAAAGTCCCTATATTATCTCATCCTCCAAATCTTCATAATCTTCCCAATATTTTCATAATATTCTATAAAAATAAATAATATTGGGCACAAATATGCAATTATCTCTAAACCTTCCTAATGAACATATTAAAGCTAAAAACATGTCATCTAATGAAAAATAGAGGTTTAATGTGTTGAAGGATGTTCATATGGACCTTACTTCGTGTTGGTTCATTCACAGAACCTAAACCTAAGAGTGTCAAGGAGAATTGACCCCATGACCTCCCATTAGAAAATTTCTTTTAACTATAGGAACTTGGCCAATTTAGCTAACCCTCGATTTCACCTTATATAATATTAATAACAAGAAAAAAAGTTAATGTGAATTATAAATCAAATATTTCAATATTTAATCTATGATGGAGATTTTCAATTCCTTCACTATTTAATATTGAGTTGAAATGTAATGTTTTAAAATCTAATAATTACTCAATTATCTATATATTAAAAACATATTAATAACAAAAACCGATATATGTTTTTCTACTTCCCAATATGAGGGGCATATATTAAAAAATTAATGTGGATAATGTGGATCATAAACAAAATATTTCAAAGTCAACTCTCTATATAACAAGTGAAAAAAAAAAAATTATAGTTGAAACATGTTATTAGTGTGTTGTTGAAAATCAACATAAATCCATTTTAACTCTGGATCTACCAAGAGCGGAGAGGAATTAAATCTCTCTAGGTGAAAACTATTCCCCAAGTTTTGCATTCAAAAATAGGTTTACATCTTGAGATATTTGATCCCTTTCAGTGCTTGGTAATTCCGAAATATGAAAAATAAAACACAAAATAAATTAAATATTAAGTAAAAATTTTAAAGTTAAATTTACTTTACAAGAATCTTGATGGGGATGGAGATTCGTCGAGTTAGTGGGATCAGGGGGGGAGGGAACCCCCACCCAACTGATCTTTAGTACATTTAATATGGGGGTGGTATGAAATGTCTCCCCCATACAATCTCTCATGTGTCGTAATTTGAATTGTTGTAAGATGGTGTGGGTTCTAAATTCTTCAAATCATGGTTTTCATTTGGGTAGGAGGCTTTTTGTCATGGCATATTTCTCACCACTCAAGGGGTAACTTGTCATCACTGGAAGTTTACTATAGCTTGGTTATGGAAGATGATTTGGAATTTATCTGTTTGGATTAAGCCTAGTTTGTGGCAAGAGGGGAGCTTCCATCCATTTCATCTATTCACTCTGCATTCTCTCTTGTATATTAATTTCCTGAATCTATGTGGTGGATTTTATACTTTCTTTGGAGGTGACAACTTGTTTTGGGTGTAGATTTTTAGCGGAGGTCTTACAATGTTGGGCATGAAAGCGTCTAGATTGTGAGAATGTTCTTTCTCTCGGCGTTTAAGTTCGAGCAGGAATATCTTCATACGATTAATTTTCTTTCCTAGTATCTACTTAGAATTTTTTTAGTGCCTAGATACTATTCCATTAAGGGTTATTTGGTTGTGTAGGTTGGGTTGTGTATGAACTCAATGCCTGGGTGTTTATATTCTATAAGGTCTAGAAGTGTTATTTGTATTCTAGTGGGGTTGTGAATTTGGTGTAGAGGAGGAGATTTTTTTTATTTTGGCCCTTGTTGGTATGGCCAAGAATTATTTCTTTAGAATTCCCTATGCCTTTTTCTATTTCTATCTCTTTGGAATCACATCTACCTCATTCTTGTGGTTTGTTTGGTAGTATGCATGCAACCCTAATTCTTTGTTTTTCTCTCCCCTTATCTTATGGAACCATGCCATGGATTCATGCTCATGGGCACCACAATGAAGGGGGAAAGAGTCAGCCCTAAAAGTTGAGTATGAATACACTGGCCAAGGAGGTTGTTGTGGCTTAACTTGTATAGACCCCCCCATAGCACAAGAAAATACATTAGGAAATTGGAAGAAAAGTTCACTTAGGAACATTGGGCCCATCCAGATTCTAAGTTGGTAGATGAGGTATCTCATTGGCTTCCCAACATAGGTCACACCAGTGGAAGACAAAAAATAAATATGCAGTTCATCACCCTCCATTAGCGGCATCATGATAAACATGAAGACGAAGTCTACAGTATCTCCTTCTTGATTGAAATATAGAAGAATATGTGGAAGCTACATGAAAGTGTGGATAGGATGGATGGTCATCCGACTCACGTGGAAAAGAACATCCAATGTGAGTTCAAGATTTAGGACCCTCCTAGCATCAAGATGGATGATCCGGCTCTAGAGACTTATATAGAATCTTGATCTAACTGTTATGTAGTGTTTCATCTTGCAATACATTTTGATTAGTGTTTCCTTATGTTTTGTTGTTATTTTTCTAGCTTTTAGTAGTTTCCTATACTTTTTTTTTTTGATACCTCTCGTACAATTTCTTTTACAAACATTATTATTTATATTTACTTGTAAATATTGTGGATGTATTGGATTTAGGGCCAAGATTAATGTTTATTCACATATGTAAATATTAATATATTATTTTGAATGAAATATTATTTATTCCACTTATTTTTTATTTGGAAGACGAGCCACTTGGTGAGTAGTCAAGCTCCCAATTGTCATGAGACGGTTAAGAATCAGTTGTAGTCTATGTAAGGATAGTTTTGAAGAGATAGTTTTCATAGTTAAAAAGAAGAAGAAGGAAATACTACATCTTTAAAAATATTCTTGTTGGCATTATGATACAGGTGTTGTCTTTGATGGCAACTCAGACATATGACAATTCATAGTGCAAGAGGTTAACAACAAAGGATTAGATATCAAACTCTAGAGATTGAAGAAAAAGAAGGATACGCAGGTCCACTTAGTCGAAAAAACATATACACTCTAGTCCACAGAACAAAAGGAGCGTATAAGTATACACACACTTCCACAGGAATAAAAGCGCGTACATGTTGGAAAACCAAGGTTTTGGAACAAGGTATTTTGGTCCAAGGTATTAGTTTGAGGTATTTGGTCTGAGGTATTAACCCTAGGTAATTGGTCCAAGGTATTGGTCCTAAGTGGTTTTGGTCCAAGGTATTGAGAAAGGCCTAAAACTATATAAGGAGGAGAAGATCATTAGGCCAAGTGTGCAAGTATTGAATATCTTATGAAGTGTTAGATCAAATATGCAGGTTATGGGTTTTTGATGCTTTGCTTGATCTAAACTAAGGATGCACCTATGTGGTTGATGATGGATGATGGATCGGGATCATAAGACCTAAAATGAATCATCATTATGCGGTTTGATCATGGATAGTCTAGATCTGAATTCTAATATATGTTTTACTCTATAAATGTTATGATCTGGGTATAACTGAAGTATGGAATAGCTGCAAAGTTATGAGTTAATATTTGCATATCTGTATGCTGGTTGATATTGATAAAAGCACATATACATTATGAAATATGATATTTGAAGTTGCAGTTAGTTCTAGTTGTAGTTGCAGAGTTCTAGGTTATGCTCTGTGTTCTGGTGATAATGTTCTCAGTGTTCAGATTGATTGATTGTGATTTTCGTCAGTGATGATGGGTTGTCAGTGATTGATTTATTCAATTGTGGTTGATTCAAAGATTGATGATTGAGTTTCAAGTGATTGGTTAATGTAGATGTATTTGATGGTTATATTGCAGTGGTGATTGATTCTGAGCTTCAATGTTGTCGATGGGTCCAGTATGAAAATTTGATGAAACATGGCTGTTAGATTGTGGTGTGGTGTTCCAGGAGTATCTGGTATGAAAATTTATGAAATGTGGTCCCTAGAGGAAGAGAGACAATCGTAGCCTTCTATAGGCCACTGCTTACATACTGGTAAACATATTGGCCAATACAAGAGCGAGGGGGTTGGAGCTCCCTTACAGTAGCAACTCGAAAATGAGTGAAGGTTGGAGACTTCTATAGGATGGTGCCTACGTACAAGTAAATGGATTGGCTAGTACAAGAGCCAGGGGGGTTGGAGCTCCCTTCCAATTGCAGTTGGAAAACGAGTGAAGTTTGGAGCCTTCTGTAAGTCGGCACCTACATACTAGTAAATGGATTGGCTAGTACAAGAGCTAGGGGGTTTGTAGCTCCCTTCCAATAGTAACTAGAGAATGAGAGAAGGTTGTAGCCTTCTGTAGGTGGGTTCCTATGTACTGGTATGAGTCTGCACTAGTACAAGATTGTAAATAGGTTTTTCTTATACTAAAAGAAGACAACATCAAGTGGTTTCTGTCCCTCATTGGGTTTCACCTTAAATCTGGTGTCCATGTGTGTTTCTTATGTGTGATGGTTTGTTCTATTATTACTGCACATGGTTACTGTTTATATGGTTAATGAAGCATTGATGCACTGATTAATGATCAACATATGATGAATTAACTGAATCATAAGTTTGTTGGATATACGATGGTTGCCATAAATACAGTTGCATGTACATGCGATTTACCTTCATTGAAGTAGCATATATAAATCAGAGTATGAAAAGAAAAAGTTACAGTTTTGAATAATACTGATTCACCCCCCCCCCCCCCCCCCCCCTTCTCAGTATTATTTCCAACAATTGGTATCAGAGGAGGTCCTTTGGAAAAATCTTGATCGCTTGAAGGATATCCGAAGAAACAATGGGAAAGAAGCTAAAAAAGAAAGAACCTCAGAAAAAGAAGATATCTCAAAGGAAAAGTGACAATGTTAGGCCCCTATACCAATAAGTGTCATATGTCATGATTGACTTTATGAGCTATGTAATATGTTCATACCTTTACTTGTTGCAAAGGTTTTCCATATTTTCGAAAAAAAAAAAAAATGTAAAGAGGGTATACCCTAAAAGAAAAATCAAAGGTAAGAAGAATAAAATATGGTCACAAAATTGAAAGAAAATGAACCCCAACAAAAAGAAAGACTAGGAAAGTGTGCTAGTTTAAATGCCACTACTTTTAGTTTTGCAAAATAAACAATTGTGTGCAGTTTGTAACCTATGCCACAATTCATGAATAGTAAAATAGTTTAAACTTGGCTAATTCATTCTTCAATTTCATGTTGTAGAAATAGAGAATAAATATCTGACCAAATAGTGTAATCTTGGCAGATAAGTAGATAGGTAGAGTAAAAAAGGAGCTCAACAGTTTAATCTGAGCCCTTGGATGTAATAAGTGTAGATTTAGATAGATATCATTATGTAAAAGAAAAGAAAGTGAGAAAAGGGTTTGCCAATTTAAGTGCACCCTAATAAAGAAGTGAAAATGTCAGGATAGAGTAGGTAGGGTAAGTAGATAATGGTTGCAGAATAAATGTGTGGTGTATGGTTAATCTTAATGCTTAAATCATTTTCTTTCATCACTTGGACAAAGCACAACTTACATTGGATACAACCCATCAAAGAAACAAAGTCAGATTAATTAATTTCCCTATCCATTTTCCCCTTAAGTTTCACTAACTTCCCCTAAGTACTAAAGGCATTTACAAAGTTAAAGGGGCTCAGAGCATTTCTCTGACTTCTGGAGGGACCGGACCGTCGGCCCAATAATTTATAAAGCCTAAGTACTTAAGCCATTCATAAAAATCACATTCCCCTTCATAAGTTTTTTCTAAGTAAAATCTTATTTTACTTAGGGAAATTACCAAATTTTCTACAAAAAACCCTTGTTTTCACTTTAGCCTAAGTTTAAATACACACTTTAAACATTTTATACTTAGCGCTTTCATTTCATAATGTCATATTAACTATTAACATATTAATTTATAAATCCCTTGTAAAAGTTACCCTTTCCTGTATTACTTTAATTATGTAAAAATCCTGAAAATACTATATATCCCACCCCTGGTTAATTATAACCGTAACACGTTTCAATATGGTATTAATTAGTTAATCAGTAACTAATTAATGGCCTTAACCCCCTGCACCATCAAAATTGGATTAATTAACCCTCATCGCTAATTAATAACCTCACCACCCAATCCTGTGATTAAATAATACTTAATTATATCGAGACCCCCCTGCACTAAAATCCTATCACTTCATACCCCCCGAACACCGTCCGATCACATCTCCCATATCCAATGGCCACAATGCATATCGCACGGCCCTTTGTGACCGCACGTTAGCGTGCGATCACAAAGTGGTTTTGTGCACAGTACCTTGCCATGCGTCGCTTTTTCTATGGAATCACTGGCCCAATGCAAAATACCACCCTTCCCCATAAGTAGTGCGATATGAAACCGTTTACCGCCCTCCCACAAACGAAAAAACATCATGTCGTTTTGCCACTCACGCCACTCGTCCAAATTCTAAAGCCTGCCAACACTGACTTTGTATATAAAACAAATAAGTCGTTTCACTATTTTATCCTGAAAACCTGTACGCCCATGCAAAAAGTTCGAGGTCTACCGGTTTGAGCTTTCAGCTACCAACCTGCTCCAGAATTCATAGCTGACATAACCCAGAGCCCTTTAGCGATATCCACTACTTGCACTTCATTGTTCATTCCCCCAAAAAACATGTATTTACCTAATGCCCTATGGACATAGCTGAAGCAGTCACAGGCACAAATACAGGAACAACACCAGCACGAACTTCAGGTCTAAGTACAGAGGAATTGATAAAATCAATGGAGGAGATGAAGATCCAAGTTTCAGAGTTGCAAAAGGTAAAAGAACAATATGATACCTTAGAATAGAAATATGACCTTTCAAAGATAAATTTTGCAGAAAAGGTGAGGGAAAATAAAGGGTTAGAACAAAAGGTGAAATCATTAGAAAAAGACCTCACATTTGAAAAGCCCTTGGCAGATATTAAGAAGATTCTTTGGACCAACATCACTCAGTCAATAAATGATGTTTGGCCATCAATACAAATAATATTTGAACAGATTGATTTAGTAAAGGTAGCATTGGAAGAAATTCGGAGGACAAAGGAAGAATTAGGAAGGATGCCTAAAGAAGCCACCAGGCTTATAAATTTTTTGAATAGTAAGAACAAGTATCAGCTGGAAGAAATTGGCATTGAAGACAGAACAGGGACTATTCTGGAAGTCAAGAAGGTATTGACTAAAAGGTCTCTAATGCAAAACTTGGAAAGAAGATGCCAAAACATGCAGGAGGAGATTAATGCTTTTATGGAGAAATTTAATATTTTGCAGAACAAAGGGCTACCTAGTCCTTTAGTTATTAATGATAAATTAATGAGGCATATAGATTATGTTGACAAATTGGATCAATATGCAGAGAACCAGGCAAGTTCATCAACCAGCACATTAGTACCAAAGGCACTGCCCATAGGTAGAGTTCTCTATCACAATCTAGAGAACCTTTTCTATGTTGAGCATGAGTTAAATCATTTGTTTCCAGTTCATACCACTTTTTTCAAGTACACCGAGATTGATGAAATCCTCAAGAAACTTCAAAGGACTAGAATACCATAGGAAAAATTGTGGACAGAAATGCTAGATATTTTGTAAATTTATCCTTGGTAAAAAAGTAAATTTTCATTATTTACTACAGCCAATGATGATAAGAGGATGAACAAGGATCAAAAAAGTAAAGAGTATCAAAATAGGTCAAAGTGTATCAGTGAGAAAGTGAAAAGCAGAACAGCCAGCACGAATTTACAAAGAAGACAGCAAGATGCCTCATCTTAGGGCCTGCCTCCAGCTCATTCACAAAAACAGGGACAACAAGCCATCAGTTTACTTTATCTTCTATCTACGAGACCATCTGTCTCTATTTTCATGTAACTTATAGTTAGTCACCCTAGAATATATCTCTCTTTGTTATGAGATATTTTATTGTAAAAATTTTGTATAAATACTCCCTCATTCAGAGTATTGAGGGTGGATTCTTAGACATTGCTGTAAAACTGATTACTTTGGAATAAAGTGTTGTTGGACCAAATCTTGCATGGTTGGCTAGATGTAGAATTGATACAAAGGATTTTTCACAGGATTCATGTGTCAAACACTGGACAAATAAGTATTTTATTAGTCATGTGTTATTGTTTTCCTGTTTAATATTTCAATTATGTTCCATATATGAATATTAAAACGAAAAAGCATAATTCAGAAAGTGCTTAAGTGCAATATATTTTCAATCGCTTTTATTCTTAATGTTTTCCTCTAAACTATGATAGGCAAGGAAATCTTAATTGATCCTACTTCTTAGTTTATCATTTAAATCATTTAGTAAAAAATCCTTAATTGCTTTTTACTGGTGATCATCCAAATTCCCTCTTCTCAAGACATGTGGAAGGATCCTTAATTGCCCTTCTTCACTTTTGAGCCCATCTCATCCTTTCAAGTTATCATTTGCTCCCTGTTTAGCTATATTTCCCTGTGAAGCCATCCTTTGCTGAGAAACCAAATCCAGTTGAGCCATCTTCTTTTGACTCCATTAGCCCAATGGCCTGAAATATTCAGTTATACCCATCTGCTATTGAATTTCACCAACAAACTCAATCAAAATCCCAAAGCTTTCATAACTAGCCTAAAACCTTATAAAACAAAGCTAAATCTTAAAGATAGAGCCCTCTCTAGGTACAGATTGGCTAGATTCTGTACCCAAAAGCTGGTTTGTGGTTACCTTGGACCCCTTTCCTCTTCGTACAACTTCTAGGAAAATCTGAGTGATAACATAGTGGCGACTCCGCTAGGGATAGAATAATTTGTTGTTATTGTTGTTTACTTTATAAACTACAGACGAACCTTGAAGTTAGCCAGGTAGCCTTCGAACTGCTCTTGCTCTGAAAGTGCATAAGTAGATGAATGCTGCTTCAGTCTATCTCCAGTTTAGTTTATGAGCTGAACATGAACCAGTTCCTCAGTCAAACAAATCTTTAGGAATGTTTAAATTCAAATATGAAGCATCTTAAAGAAATCAAAGAAGTTGTTATTGATATTAATTTAGAAAATCAAAACCAAGAAATCTGGCTTCAGAAAGGACTCGTTACACTATAGCAAATCCTGATCCAAATCCACCACCAGTGTATGAGAAGCCTGATCTGATCCCCAGAATTCTTAGGAGACAGGAAAGTTAAGAAAGTACTGCTAGTTCTTGGCCTGTCTACAAATCAAGATCCTACCCTATTAGGTGGATTTATCTTGAGGACGAACCCTTTGATGAGCAATTTGAGACCTCTTTATTTAGAACATCTTCTGACTCTGAATTGATTGACTTGGTCCCAGACCCAGTGTTTATTGAAGAGTTACAGTTTGAAGCTATCAGTTCCTCAATTGACAGACATTTACAGAGTTCGATACAATCTGAGCTTACTTCTGAAGGGACACCTGATCCCTCTACAATCACTGCTACTTCTGCAAGTTCATCACCATTCCCTCATACATCTCAACCCCAAACCACCCCACCACAAACCCCTCCTTCTACCCCTCCATCCACAACCCAAATTCCCATTGTTACCCCTACCCCAGCTGTTGTTCCATCATTACCTACAGCCATGGCAAATAGGTATACCCCGCCGGTTCTACCAGCCAATTTACGTGCCATGCCTTAAGAATACCAAAGTAAAATCACTCCATGCGATGGTACTGGTACCTACACAGCTCAACAACATACCAAAAAAATGACTGACTACTTTGAAATATATGAGATAGATACAGATGATGTAAGAATGAGGATATTTGTTCAAAGTCTAATTGCGGAAGTCAGAATCTGGTTTAGGGCTCTAAGAGCAAACAACATACATAGCCTAGAAACCCTTTATACACAATTCTTGAATCATTGGGAGAAGAAGAAAGATCCTTTGCAGATCTTATACAAGTATGAAAACCTCAAGAGAGGAACGCAAGAAACTATGCAGGATTATTGCACCAGGTTCAACACAGTCTACAATTCCATTCCTCAAAACCTCAGACCCCCACCTGATTTGGCCCTAATCAAATTCCCCGACAAATTTGATTCTGATATGGCTTTTCAACTAAGGGAACGAGCCCCTAGAACTTTGGAAGAGATGCAAAATATAGCTATCAGTGTTGAAGCCAACCTGGTGTCTAAACCAGTCAAGGTTAGGAGTGAAAGAAGAAACTTCACCTGTTGAACAGAAACTAGATGCTATAATTAAAGGGCTGGAAAGTCTAGGAGACAGAGTGGAAACAATAGAAAGAAAATCCCCTTGGGATGGTCAACTAACCAACACAGGGAGGAATCCTAATTTCCGAAAAAACCAAAACCAGAACCCTGGGAAGGCTAGTCCAAATCAAAACATTAGACCCCCTTTCTAGGATAATTACATAGAAGCTTCCAGCTCTGAGGGTCCCCAAGAAGATACTCAGATAAATCTAATGGGACTTAACAATGAAAGAGAAGTTTTCCTAACTCAAGATGATCAAGAGGCTCACATTCTCAAACAATTTCAAACTCGGTCAGGAGAGTCGTTTAACTTTAAGGAGGGATATGACATAGGCATCTATGAAGTGCACAAGCAGTATAACTTAAGGAGTAGAAGAATTGATGTTCCTGAAGCCAACAAAAAGAAAGCTCCAAAACAACCTATCAAAGGTAAAGCAGCTACTACCTCTATACAAATTTTGTCTAGATCAAACAATAACCCACCTAATCCAATAATAGTAGATGTGTCTGACAATTAGCCGAATAATAGAGACTCTTCCACTCCCCTTACTTCTAAGGGAACTGTGGAAGAGCCTCCAGAAGTCAATTTAGGAGAAAATGTAAATCTTAACCCCACTCCTGAAAAGGAGAAAAATAAAAAAAACAGAGAGAATTCCACTGTTCAAAACATAAAAGCCCAAATAGAAAAACCCTTCAATCTAGAAACTGAAGTAGGAAAACTAAAGATAGTTGTTCCATTGTCTGAATTAGCTAAACATGATGCCTACCAAAGTCAAATCAATAGATCACTTAAAATCACTGGAACTGAAGACTCTGTTAATGTTTTTGATGATCAACCAGAATTAATCTTTGGCCCTGAAGTGAATGGGAAACATTTAGAAGGAAGTATTCCTCCCTTCTATGTAAGCTTGAATATACATGGTAAAATCCTTCACAATGCCATGTTTGACTATGGGGCATCTCATAACCTAATGCCCAAGTCTGTTATGGAGAAATTAGACCTAGACATCACTAGACCATACAAAGACCTCTTTTCTTTTGATTCTAGTCAGGTGAGATGTTTAGGATTGATAAAGGACTTGTGTGTTTCTTTAGTTCAATATCCTGCAAAAACAATCCTAATGGATATAGTAGTAGCAGATATACCACCAAAATATGGAATGTTATTATCCAGGTCCTGGGGTGCTAAGCTTCAGGGATCGCTTCAATTGGACACGTCTTATACTACTATTTCGGTTTTTTGCCAACCTAAGAAGCTATACAGAGAAACACTGATGAAATATGTAGTAAGTAGTCAGGAGAAACCACAAAATTTCCCTATCTACTTAGTACACTTTGATATGGTTTCGTTCATTCTTTATAATGCTGAAACCAATCCTGCCAACACTGAACAAGTTTTAGCAGCAAAACCAAAAGAAATTAAAAGAGTAAAATCAAGTGTTCAGATTCAGGAATTCTCAGATACAAATGAGAAATCAGATAACAAAGGAAAACCAGATGAGAAAAAAAGACCAAATCCCCCTGTTAAACAAATTCCCACCACCCCTCACACTGATTATGTGCATGAAATTCTATGGCATTTAGAATTTGATGGCTCAGTCAACAAATTAGGGGCAAGGGCAAGATTTTAGGTGCACAACTTAGAAAATGACCATGTTGAAGGCCATGCCTATAGGTTAAATTTTAGGTGCACCAAAAATATGGCAAAATATGAGGCTCTTTTGCTAGGACTTAAACTTGCCAAAATATTAGGAGCAATTAGGGTTTTTGTCATAAGTGATTCAAAACTAATCATTAAACAGATCAAAGGGAAGTACCTTACTAGGGATCCTAGATTAGGATACTATAGAGGAACAGTCATAGAGATTCTTAATACTTTTTTGGAAACTAAGCTTGTTGTAGTGCCTAGAAAACATAACTTACATGCTCACAGTCTGGCCATGTTTTCCAGCACTTGCAAATTACCTTTCGAACCTAATCATCAGTTTACTGCTGAAATTAGGCATAGACTAGCTATCCCTGACAATCTGAAGAACTGGCAAGTTTTCAAAAGTGATGAGCAGATTAATAATTTTTTAACTTTAGACAAAGAATTTTCTCACAGTCACATAGATGTTGATACAGACAGTAACTTTAAACAAGTAGATGAGGTAGAAACCAACATTTTGGAAGAAAGTTCAATTCAAATGCTTCACCCCACAAAATTCACTAGAAAAGAAGTTCAAGACCTAAAACAAATGGACCATGATGAGATAATTGAAGAAGAAACAAAGGTCATTCAGCTAAAAGACAATCATCTGCCTAAAGGATTAACTCCTCTAGAAAACCTCTTTGATTCCAATGATATCCCCAAGAAACGAAAGATGGAACCATTAAAGACAAACATTGAAGAATATAATTTAGGAATGGAAGACAATCCAAAGACGATAAAACTATCAAATTCTTTACCACCTGATCAGAAGATAAAATATGTTGAACTTCTGAGAGAATTCTAGGATGTTTTTTCCTGGAGTTATGAGGATTTGAGATCATATGACACCTCAATAATTCAACATACTATACTTCTAAAAGAAGACCAGAAGCCCTTGAAACAAAAACTCAGGAGAATCAACCTTGTATTAATACCATTGATTGAAAAAGAAATTAAACGTATGTATGAAGCAGGGATTATTGCACCTATAAGATTTTCAGAGTGGGTATCAAACTTAGTACCTACTAGGAAGAAAAATGGGGAAATAATATTATGTGTAGATTTGAGAAATGTGAATAAGATTTCCCTTAAAGATAACTATCATTTATCCAAGATGGACCATATTTTGCAAATGGTAGTAGGTTCTTCTACAAAAACTTCCTTCACAACACCATGGGGCACATTTATGTATATCAAAATGCCATTTGGACTTCAAAATGCAGGAGCTACTTTCCAAAGGGCAATGGACATTGCATTTGCTAAATATATTCATGATTTTCTTGTTATATATCTGGATGACCTAACTATTTTTTCTAAATCAGATCAGCAACATTTGGACCATCTCAGACAGGTATTCTTAAAATGCAGAAAATATGGTATTTCTTTAAATCCAAAGAAGTCCTTGTTTGGCCTGGAAGAAGGTAAAATCTTAGGTGATATCATTTGAAAGGATGGCATTCAAATTGACCCTGCCAGAATAGAAGCAATTTTACAGGTACCTCATCCGAGAAGTATCAAATAACTACAAGCTTTCTCAGGGAAGATAAAATTTTTGAGAAGATTCATATCTAACCTAGCATAACTCATTAGATTACTTAATAATATGTTAAAAAAGGATTCAAGTATAAAATGGACAATAGAAGACAAACAAGCATTTGAAGAAATCAAAATGGCTTTAACCAAAACACCGGTCCTTACAAGTCCCCAATTTGATAGAGACTTCATAATTTTTTATTTTGCCTCAGAACATACTATAGCAGTTGTTTTATTACAAAAGGATGACCAAGGATGTGAAAAACCTATTGCATTTTTTATTAAAGAACTCAGAGATGCATCACTGAAATACAAGATCATGGAAAAACAAGCTTTTCCACTTGTTAAAGCCATTAAAGGCTTCATAGTTTACATATTATACTCTTATGTGATAGCCTATGTACCAAATGCAGTTGTCAAAGACATCTTGACTCAGGATGGAATTAAGGGCAAAAGGGGTAAATGGATTGCTACCATATTAAAGTATGATATTGAAATAAAACCTAAAAAATTGATAAAAGGATAGGGATTGGCCAAACTTATGGCAGAAACCAATTGTTAAGTCCTGGACATAAATGAACTGGGTGACGAACAAGAGATGGCAACTCCACAAATCAACTAGGCCTTTTCAGACTCACCTTGGTATGCTAATACAATTTATGTGTTACAAAACCTGCAGGCTCCTCCAAGGTTATCCAGAACAAAAAGTAGGTTTTTAAAGATGAAAGCTTCAAAGTTTTGTATTTTAGATAATGCTCTTTTTTGGAAAAATCATGAAGGAATTTTATTAAATTGTTTGTTAAAAAATGAAGCTGACAAGGCTCTTCAAGAATTTCATGCAGGAGACTGTGGTGGACACCTCTACTGGAAATCAACTGCAGATAAGATCCTAAGGGCTGGTTTCTATTGGCCAACCTTGTTTGCTGATGTGAAGAAATTTGTCACTTCTTGCCATAAATGCCAAATCTTTGAGGGCAAGAGAAAACTATTACCTTTACCCCTGAAACCCATTTCTACTGAAAAGCCTTTCCAACAATGGGGTCTTGACTTCATTGGTGAAATCCATCCTCCCTCCTCTGGCCAACACAAATGGATACTCACTGCCACTGACTATTTTACTAAATGGATAGAGGCCATCCCCTCCAGACAAGCCAATGATACAGTGATCATAGGTTTCCTAGAAGCCAATATATTGTCCAGGTTTGGCTGCCCTACTAAAATCATAACTGATAATGCTGCAGCTTTTAAATCAAGAAAGATGATCAGTTTCTGCAACAAGTACCACATTACCTTAGGCCATTCCACAGCCTATTATCCACAAGGAAATGGACTAGCTGAATCTTCCAACAAGAGCCTGATTAATATCATTAAAAAACTATTGGAAGAAAATAAAAAGACTTGGCATAAGAAACTAATAAATGCACTATGGGCAGATAGGCTTACAACCAAAAAATCCATTGGAACCAGTTCCTATGAATTAGTATATGGCATGGAGGTTGTATTTCTTTCATCATTAGGAGTTCCTGTTATGAAACTACTCCAAGAAGCTCAAGTGGAACCTAATGATATTCAAAGAAGGATAAATTAGACCATCAATTTACAGCAAACCAGAGAGGAGGTGTACCAAAGATCCCAAATATGGCAGGAAAAGCTCAAGAAGATATTTGACAAAAGAACCAAGGCAGAAGATTTCCACCTTGGAGATAAAGTGCTAAGATGGGATTCTAGAAGAGAAGATAAGGGGAAACATGGGAAGTTTGACTTCCTATGGAAAGGACCATACATTATCTATGCCCTACAAGGAAACAATACATATTTTCTCAAAAACTTGGATGGCACAAGAGCAGAAGAAGGACCAGTTAACGGTCAAATGTTAAAGCATTACTTTGATCCTTCTTATTAAGGTTCACCATGATGTTTAACATGTACATACTATATCCTTCGTAATTTCACAGTTTTGATTGGACAATAAATTTTGGAGTTGAAGCTTGAAGAGAATGCCCTAAGCTTCAAAAGTATTACTATCATACATATAATAAAGCAACAGGAAGAAGGAAATTGCAGAGCACAGTCAAAGTCATTCAGAGGCCATCTGATCTACTTTTCTTGACTTTCCACCAGGGAAAGTCATCCCCAAGTGGAGCCACTGTTAGGCCCCTATATCAATAGGTGTCATATGTTATGATTGACTTAATGAGCTATGCAATATGTTCATACCTTTAATTTTTGCAAAGTTTTTCCATATTTTCAAAAAATAAAAATAAAAATTAAAAATGTAAAGAGGGTATACCCTAAAAGAAAAATCAAAAGGTAAGAAGAATAAAAGATGGTCAAAAAATTGAAAGAAAATGAGCCCCAACAAAAATAAAGACCAAGAAAGTGTGCAAGTTTAAATGCTACTAGTTTTAGTTTTGCAAAATAAACAATTGTGTGCAGTTTGTCACCTATGCCACAATTCATGAATAGTGAAATAGTTTAAACTTGGCTAATTCATTCTTCAATTTCATGTTGTAGAAATAGAGAATAAATATCTAACCAAACAATGTAATCTTGGAAAATAAGTAGATAGGTAGAGTAAAAAAGGAGCTCAACATTTTAATCTGAGCCCTTAGATGTAATAAGTGTAGATTTAGATAGATATCATTATGTAAAAGAAAAGAAAGTGAGAAAAGGGTTTTCCAGCTTAAGTGCACCCTAATAAAGAAGTGAAAATGCTAGGATAAAGTAGGTAGGGTAAGTAGTTATTGGTTGCAGAATAAATGTGTAGTGAATGGTTAAGTTTAATGCTTAAATCTTTTGCTTTCATCACTTGGACAAAGCACAACTTACATTGGATACAACCCATCAAAGAAACAAAGTCAGATTATTAATTTCCTTATCCATTTTCCCATTAAGTTTCACTAACTTCCCCTAAGTACTAGAGGCATTTACAAAGTTAAAGGGGCTCAGAGCATTTCTCTGACTTCTGGAGGGACCGGACCCTCAGCCCAATAATTTATAAAGTAGTAAATACTTAAACCATTCTTAAAAATCATTCATTCCCCTTCATAAGTTTTTCCTAAGTAAAATCTTATTTTACTTAGGGAAATTACAAAATTTTCTACAAAAAAACCCTTGTTCTCACTTTAGCCTAAGTTTAAATACACACTTTAAACATTTTATACTTAGTGCTTTCATTTCATAATGTCATATTAACTATTAACCTATTAATTTATAAATCCCCTGTAAAATTTACCCTCTCTGGTATTACTTTAATTATGTAAAAATCTCGAAAATACTATATATCCCGCCCCTGGTTAATTATAACCATAACACGTTTCAATATGTGATTAATTAGTTAATCAGTAACTAATTAATAGCCTTAACCCCCCGCAACATCAAAATGGGATTAATTAACCCTCATGGTTAATTAATAACCTCACCAACCAATCCCTCTACCCCCGATGTGATTAGATAATACTTAAATATATCGGGACCCGCCCGCACTAAACTCCTGTCACTTCATACCCCCAAAACACTGTCCGATCACATCTCCCATATCCGATGGCCACAATGCATATCGCACGGCCCTTTGTGACCACACGTTAGCGTGCGATCACAAAGCGGTTTTGTGCACAATACCTTGCCACACATCACTTTTTCTATGGAATCACTGGCCCAATGCAAAATACCACCCTTCCCCATAAGCGGTGTGATATGAAACCGTTTACCTCCCTCCCACAAACAACAAAACATCATGTCGTTTTTCCACTCACGCCACTCGTCCAAATTCTAAAAGCCTGCCAACACTGACTTTGTATATAAAACAAATAAGTCGTTTTCACTGTTTTTTCCTGCAAACTTGTACGCCCATGAAAAAAAATTGAGGTCTACCAGTTTGAGCTTTCAACCACCAACCTGCTCCAGACTTCACAGTCGATGCAGCCCAGAGCCCTTCAACGATATCTAGTACTTGCATTTCAATGTTCATTCCCCAAAAAAACAGGTATTTACCCAATGTCCCCATGGCCATAGCTGAAGCAGTCACAGGAACAGGTACAGGAACAACACCAGCAAGAACTTCAGGTCTAAGTACAAAGGAATTGATAAAATCAATATAGGAGATGAAGATCCAAGTTTAAGAGTTGCAAAAGGTAAAAGAACAATATGATACCTTAGAACATAAATATGACCTTTCAAAGATAAATTTTGCAGAAAAGGTGAGGGAAAATAAAGGGTTAGAGAAAAAGGTGAAATCATTAGAAAAATACCTCACATTTGACAAGCCCTTGGCAGATATTAAGAAGATTCTTTGGACCAACATCACTCAGTCAATAAATGATGTGTGGCCATCAATACAAATAATATTTGAACAGAATGATTTAGTAAAGGTAGCATTAGAAGAAATTCGGAGGACAAAGGAAGAATTAGGAAGGATGCCTAAAGAAGCCACCAGGCTTATAAATTTTTTTAATAGTAAGAACAAGTATCAGCTAGAAGAAATTGGCATTGAAGACAGAACAGGGACTATTCTGGAAGTCAAGAAGGTATTGACTAAAAGGTTTCTAATGCAAAAATTGGAAAGAAGATGCCAAAATATGCAGGAGGAGATTAATACTTTTATGGAGAAACTTGAAATTTTGCATAACAAAGGGCTACCTAGTCATTTAGTTATTAATGATAAATTAATGAGGCATATAGATTATGTTGACAAATTGGATCAATATGCAAAGAACTAGGCAAGTTCATCAACCAGCACATCAGTACCAAAGGAACTGCCCATAGGCAGAGTTCTCTATGACAGTCTAGAGAAGATTTTCTATGTTGAGCACGAGTTAAAGCATTTGTTTCCAGTTTAACCCACTTTTTTCAAGTACACTGAGACTGATGAAATCCTCAGGAAACTTCAAAGGACCAGAATACCACAGGAAAAATGGTGGACAGAAATAATAGATATTTTGTAAATTTATCCTACGTAAAAAAGTAAATTTTCATTATTTACTATAGTCAATGATGATAAAAGAGGATGAACAAGGATCAAACAGGTAAAGAGTATCAGAATAGGTCAAAGTGTATCAGTGAGAAAGTGAAAAGCAGAACAACTAGCATGAATTTACAAGGAAGACAGCAAGATGCCTCATCTTAGGGCATGCCTCTAGCTCATTCACAAAAACAGGGACAGCAAGCCATCAGTTTACTTTATCTTCTATCTACGAGACCATCTCTCTCTATTTTCATGTAACTTATAGTTAGTCACCCTAGAATATATATCTCTTTGTTATGAGATATTTTACTATAAAAATTTTGTATAAATACTCTCTCATTCAGAGTATTGAGGGCGGATTCTTAGACATTGCTGTAAAACTGATTACTTTGGAATAAAGTGTTGTTGGACCAAATCTTGCATGGCTGGCTAGATATAGAATTGATACAAAGGACTTTTCACAGGATTCATGTGTCAAACGAGGGACAAATAAGTATTTTATAACTCGTGTTATTGTTTTCCTGTTTAATATTTCAATTATGTTCCATATCTGAATATTAAAAAGAAAAAGCATAATTCAAAAAGTTCTTAAGTGAAATCTGTTTTCAATCGTTTTTAATCTTAATGTTTTCCTCTAAACTATGATAGGCAAGGAAATCTTAATTGTTCCCGCTTCTTAGTTTGTCATGTAAATCATTTAGTAAAAAATCCTTAATTGCTTTTTACTGGTGATCATCCAATTTTCCTCTTCTCCAAACATGTGGAAGGATCCTTAATTGCCCTTCTTCACTTTTGAGCCCATCTCATCCTTTCAAGTTATCATTTGCTCCCTGTTTAGCTATATTGCCCTGTGAAGCCATCCTCTGCTGAGAAACCAAATCCAGTTGAGCCATCTTCTTTTGACTCCATTAGCCCAATGGCCTAAAATATTCAGTTATGCCCATCTGCTATTGAATTTCACCAACAAACTCAATCAAAATCCCAAAGCTGTCCTAACTATCCTAAAACCTTATAAAACAAAGCTAAATCTTAAAGAGAGAGCCCTCTCTAGGTACAGATTGGCTAAATTCTATACCCAAAATTTGGTTTGTGGTTACCTTGGACCCCTTTCCTCTTCTTACAACTTCTAGGAAAATCTGAGTGATAACAAACAACAGGAGATAAAATTGGTCGTTAGGTGGAAGAAAGTATTCGGATTTAGAATCACCACAGATTTAAGATGAACAAGCAAATGAAGTATCATGTTCATATTTTTGGTCTTCTAGTGACACTTTTCTTTGTTCATGCAATATTGAAGATATTGGAAGTGATCGTGAAAGAAACATAGAGGCAGAAGTTAAAAGACTCATAGATAAAATCAAAGATAAAAAATATCTATTTAACAGAAGGGTGTGTACCTTGAAAGAAGAAGTTACCAGATTAAAAGCTCAGCTAGAGGAAGGAAACAAAGTAAGGAAGCAGTACAAGGACAGGGGAGATCAATGTCAAAAGACGCAAGATGAAGTGACATCATTAAGAAATGAAATAAATGAAAAGAGTACGACAATCAAGAGACTTAAAGATAGATCTAGTTACTATGAAAGTCTTGAAGCTAAGATCCTCTCTCTAGAATAAGATCTTGAAAATAAGCAGAATGAAGAACTACCTCAACCAGATGAATAATAAGAAAATGAGATTCTCAAATTAAGGCAACAAGTGGAAGAAGGAAGAAAGGCTAAAGAAATCCTGAAGAAGAAATATCTGGAAAAGGAAGAGCAATATCAGGTTCAGGTAAATATCTTAAAAGGTAACTTAGAATAAAAAGATAAATTGTTACGATTTGAAGATAGTACTAAGATTTTGGATAATATTCTTAGTAGTCAAAGGTCTCCTACCATCAAAACTGGTCTTGGTTTTCATGAATATTTTGAAGCTGAATCTAGCTCACAAGGTGAGGCAAGGAACTCTAATGCAAAATCTGAAATGCTCAACAAGGAGATGAGAGGTCAACCCCATCAACAACCAAGGAAGGAAAGTCTTCAAAGAAAACCTTTTACTCCTAACTATGGAAGTGATAGGAAGTTGTTTCCTCCGATGAATGATGTTGAATATTTTATATGTCATAATTTTGGACATGTTGCAGTGAGATGCAGAGGTAGAATGGTTCAAGACCGTGACACAGAAAGATCATCATCTTCCAGGTACTTAAAGGGATATTGTTTTTATTGCAATATATTTGGTCACAAAGCCATTGAATTCTATAGAAGAAATATGAAACATGTAAGATGTTATGGATGTAAAAAGTTGGACATATACCAAAGGAATGCAGGAGCAAAGCTCGGGCACCATACCAAAAGGATAAAACATCATCAAACTCAAATATATGGAAGAAGAAGGAAGTACAATAAAAAATATGTCGCATAGCATAGTGTACAGACATAACAAACTCAGGGGAGATGAAAATGTTAAACTTCAGTGCCCTAAATCTCATATGCAATTTTCATGAAGACAAGTCATGTATATACGCATCTTCCAAGCTGCACAGTCGTGTAGATGTGGTTCGAGGAAAAAACAGTGGGACAAACTCAGAAAAATGGGGCCTGATATGGTTCAGTCAATTATCAAATATCTATTATGTTCTGATTAATGATGATTCCTTGATGATTCTTACTAATATTTTCAATGATCAAATCTAATAGTGAACAGATGGAACAGGTTTAGGGGGGGCATATGCTTCTAATAATGCATTGTCAACATTAAGTTAGAAGATCTTGGTACATGAAGATATTTATATTGGCTAATCCATATAGTTGTTTTGATTCAGGTGACTCTTTTGATGATATTGATCTTGATGCTCCTAACAGATGTTGATGGTGCAAATCATATATGGTGTATGATAGTCGCTGATGACTATCATGGTCTTGTTTAGATTGTTGGTCCTTGTTGTAAATGACATGTATATCATTTGATGTAAAGGTCATGAAAAGACCTAATTTGTATCCCCACTATGCATGGGAAGGATGATGTAATAATTGTTATTTCAGCCATTTATAAACATTTGGTATATCCCCACTTGGTTGGGAGGATGAGTCAAAATTGGTGTATCCCCACTTTGTTGGGAGATTGATGTATGTATGAGTCATTGGTGATAGGAAGTTCATACTCACTTAGTTGAGTTATAGAGTCATGTTATTCTTTTGAAAAATATTTTTACAGACTCTACATGTGCTCAGGGGGAGCATGGACGGTTTAGTGCATCTTAGCATGTACAAAGGGAGAGCTTAATAATAGAATTCAACATGTACTTAGGGGGAGCATGGACAACATAATGTATATCAAAGGGGGAGAATATCTTGGTCTGCCCTTTACCCTTGATGTCAAAGGGGGAGAGTGTCTTGGTGTTGTTGTTGCCATCAAGTCTAAAGGGGGAGATTGTTGGCATTATGATATAGGTGTTGTCCTTGGTGGCCACTCACAAAGATCACAATTCATAGTGCAAGAGGTTAACAACAAAGGATTACAGATCAAACTCCAGAGATTGAAGAAAAAGAAGTATACATAGGTCCACTTAGTCAAAACAGAATATACACACTGTTCCACGGAACAAAAAGAGCGTATACGTATACACGCACACACATAGGAAGAAAAGCGCATACATGTTGGAAAACCAAGGTTTTGGTCCAAGGTATTTGGTCCAAGGTATTGACCCTAGGTATTTGGTCCAAGGTATTGAGAAAGGCCTAAAACTATATAAGGATGAGAAGATCATTAGGCCAAGTGTGCAAGTATTGAATATCTTATGAAGTGTTAGATCAAATATGTAGGTTATGGGTTTATGATGCTTTGCTTGACCTAAACTAAGGATGTACCTATGTGGTTGATGATGGATGATGGATCGGGATCATAAGACCTAAAGTGAATTATCATTATGTGGTTTTATCATGGATAGTATAGATCTGAATACTGATGCATTCTTTATTCTATAAATGTTATGATCTGGGTATGATTGAAGTCTGAAATAGCTACAAAGTTATGAGTTAATATTTGGAGATTTGTACGCTGGTTGCCATTGATAAAAGTGCATAAACAGGCTAGTTCGGCACATAGAAGTAGCATATTCATTATGAAATATGATATCTGAAGTTGTAGTTGGTTCTGGTTTTTGTTGCAGAGTTCTGGGTTCTGCTCTATGTTCTGGTGACTCTGTTCTGGTGAAAATGTTCTCAATGCTCAGATTTATTGATTGTTATTTGCTTCAATGATGATGGGTTGTCAATGATTGATTGATTCAATTGTGGTCGATTTAGATATTGATGATTTAGTTTCAAGTTATTGGTTGATGCAGATGTATTTGATGGTTGTATTGCAGTGGTGCTTGATTCTGAACTTCAATGTTGTTGATGGGTTGTGTATGAAAATTTGATGAAACGTGGCCTTCAGATTGTGGTGTGGTGTTCCAGGAGTATCCAGTCTGAAAATTTATGAAACATGGTTCCTAGAGGAAGAGAGAAGGTTGTAGCCTTCTGTAGGCCGGCACCTACGTACTGGTAAACATATCGGCCAATACAAGAGCGAGGGGGTTGGAGCTCCCTTCCAGTAGCAGTTGCAAAATGAGTGAAGGTTGGAGCCTTCTGTAGGTTGGTGCCTATGTATTGGTAAATGGATCGGCTAGTACAAGATCCAAGGGGTTGGAGCTCCCTTCTAGTAGCAACTGGAAAACAAGTGAAGGTTGAAGCCTTCTGTAGGTTGGCGCCTACGTACTAGTAAACAGATTGGCTAGTACAAGAGCAAGGGGAGTCATAGCTCCCTTCCAGTAGTAGCTAAAAAATGAGAGAAGGTTGTAGCCATCTGCAAGTGGGTGCCTGCATACTGCTATGAGTTTGCACCAGTACAAGTTTGTAAACAGGTTTTTATTATATAAAAGAAGATAGTAGCAGGTGGTTTTTGTCTCACATTAGGTTTCCACCTTCAATCTTGGTGTTCATGTGTGTTTCTTATGTGTGATGGTTTGTTCTGTTATTACTGGACATGGTTACTATTTATATGGTTAATAAAGTACTGATGCACTGATTAAAGATAAACATATGATGAATTAATTGAATCATAAGTTTTTTGGATATATGCTGGTTGCCTTAAATACGGTTGTGTGTACACGCGAGTTACCTTCATTGAAGTAGCATATGTAAATCAGAGTATGAAAAGAAAAAGTTATTGATTTGAATAATACTGATTCACCCCTGCCCCTCTCAGTTTTATTTCCAACAATTGGTATTAGAGGAGGTCCATTAGTAGAAGCTTTTTGCTTGAAGGAGATCCATAGAAACAATGGGAAAGAAGCTAAAAAAGAAAGCACCTTAGAAAAATAAGACATCTCAAAGGAGCAATGACAACAGGAGAGAAAATTGGTTGTTAAGTGGAAGCAAGTATTAAGATTCAAAATCACCTCAGATTGAAGATGAACAAGCAAATGAAGTATCAGGTACAAATTTTTGGTCTTCTAGTGATACTTTTCTTTGTTCATGCAATATTGAAGATATTGGAAGTGATTGTGAAAGAAAAATAGAGGCAAAAGTTAAAAGACTCATAGATAAAATTAGAGATCAACAAGATATATTTAACAAAAGGAAGTGTGTCTTCAAAGAAAAAGTTACCAGATTAAAATCTCAGCAGGAGGAAGCAAGCAAAGTAAGGAAGTTGTTGGCTTAGTGGGGCCTGACCCAGGTTTAGAGATGATTTAGCCAAACAAATCCTCATACTACTAGCCCTTTCGGCAATAGTCCAGGGAGCGCGGACTGAGGTCTCACCTAAAGTAGTATGGGAGGGTGATAGAACTAGGTTTCTGCATCCTAGATATGTATGATGAGTTCCAGTGGTCTGCGGTTCGACCTTGCATGCAAGTCGCTCACGCATTTTCCCATACCTCGCAGCCTAATATACTACCTTTGCGCAGCCCTACTTGGGGGACGAACATTGCTCTTCTGCGTTGTTATTACCCAAGACTTTACTGGTATTCCAATGTTAGTTAATTAACTTTGCCTACTTGAGTGCTTTAAGTATACTTAACAATATAAACCTTTCATATAGGTGTGTGCAGTAAACAAAACAGTACATTTGCAACTCATATCAAGCATGCATTAATCCAAGAAAAGATACTTAAAATTATGATAAAACTTCTCTTTATTAATTTCTTCCTTGGTTACAAACTCAACTCCACCCTGCGCACATAGTTGCAGGGGTCCGCGCACTCAGCTGCGGACTACTAGGCCTCTGCGCATTCAACTGTAGAGACTTCTCCTACTCTATGATGCCAAAGACACATTTTACACTTATGAATCAATCACTTAGACTTGTCATTATTCTCTACTATTCTCTATCTTTTACACTTAGAGCCTTGCTCTATTTATACAATCCCATGGTCCATGGACCATGGATAGGTCTATCCAGCCAACATTACATTACAAAACTAGGGTGGACAACCCTGTGACTCTATTATACTTTCACCCCCCGCGCCTGCAATTCGCGGAGATTTACAACAAAATTTGGTCAAAACTTGTGTTTTGAGCCCCAAAACATGCCTTGGGGGGATTCCATGCCCAATAGAAGTACTAAAAGGAAAGGGAAGATCAATGTCAAAAGTTGTAGGATGAAGTGACATCATTAAGAAATGAAATAAATGAAAAGCATACAACAATTGAGAGACTTAAAGATAGATCCAGTTACTATGAAAGTCTTGAAGCTAAGATCCTTTCTCTAAAAGAAGATCTTGAAAATAAGAAGAATGAAGAACTACATCAAGTAGATGAAGAACAAGAAAATGAGATTCTCAAATTAAGGCAACAAGTGGAAGAAGGAAGATAGGTTGAAGAAATCTTGAAGGAGAAATATATAGAAAAGGGAGATAAATATCAGGTTGAGGTAAATATCTTAAAAGGTAAATTAGAAGAAAAGGATAAACTGTTATGATTTCAAGACAGTACTAAGGTTTTGGATAATATTCTTAGTAGTCAAAGGTCTCCTACCATCAAAACTAGTCTTGGTTTTCATGAATATGTTGAAGGTGAATCTAGCTCACAAGGTGAGGAAAGGAACTCTAATGCAAAATTTGAAATGCTCAACAAGGAGATGAGAGGTCAACCCTGTCAACAACCAAGGAAATAAAGTCTTCAAAGAAAATATTTTACTCCTAACTGTGAAAGTGATAGTCAGTTTTTTCCTCCGATGAATAATGTTGAATGTTTTATATGTCATAATTTTGGACATGTTGTAGCAAGATGCAGAAAGTAGAATGGTTCAAGACCTTCACACAGAAAGATCATCAGCTTCCAGGTACTTTAAGGGATATTGTTTTTATTGCAATATGTTTGGTCACAAAGCCATTGACTGCTATAGAAGAAATATGAAACATGTAAGATGTTATGCATGTAACAACTTTTGGCATATAGCAAAAGAATGTAGGAGAAAAGTTCGGGCACCATACCAAAAGGAGAAAACATCATCAAAATCAATGATATGGAAGAAGAATGAAGTACATTTAGAAATATGTGGCATAGCACAGTGTACAGAAATAACAGACTCAAGGGGAGCTAAAAGTGTGAAACTTCAGTGTCCTAAATCTCATATGCAAGTTTCATGAAGACAAGTCACATATATATGTGTGTTCAAAGCTGCACAATCACATATATGTGGTTTGAGTAAAAAACTTTGGGATAGACTCAAAAAAAGGGAGTCTGATATGGTTCAGTCAATTATCAAATATCTGTTCCATTATGATTGATGAGATTCCTTGATGATTCTTACTAATATTTTCAATGATCAAATCTGATAGTGAATGGCTGGCACAGGTTCGGGGGGAGAATATGCTTCTAATAATGCATTGTTGGCATTAAGTTAGAAGATCTTGGTACATGAAAATACTTATATTGGTTGATCCACAGAGTTGTCTTGATTCAGGTAACTCTTTTGATGATGTTCATCTTGATGATGCTCACAAATTGTGATGTTGCAGATCATATATGGTGTATGATAGTTGCATATGACTATCATGGTCTTGTTTAGATTGTTGGTGCTTTTTGTAAATGGCATGTATATCATTTGATGTAAAGGTCATGAAAATACATAATTTTTAACCCCACTATGCATGGGAAGGGTGATGTAATACTTTCTGTTTCAGTCATGTATAAACATTTGGTATATCCCCACTTGGTTGGGTGGATGAGTCAAAATTGTTGGATAGGAGCATGCTGAATCGAGGGGGAATATATGCCATTACTATGCCCATTACTACACTCTTCACAAGGATCGAAGCTAGGTTTACCACCATATATTTTATCATTCCCAAGAATTTAACCCTCCTAGAGTCAAAGGAGTATAGGTCCTTATAGGGTCTGGTGATATGCAAGACAAGTTGTTCCATCACGGCTAAGGGCATGAGGTTATGAGAGGCTCCAAAGCCTAAGATACAGTTGTGCAATAAGAGTTCATAAATTACCAGGGTCTCATAGAAGGGTGTAGTGGAAGGATCAAGTTCTTCAACATGAGGCCCAAAGAAAACCATTGGTCTCTCTTCTTGAAGGTTTAAATAGTCATGGGTCGGTACTGCGGTGGATGGGAGCATGAACTGGGAGACTTGAGATTTATAAGTGGGATGTTTTAGAAGTTCAGTTAGGGGAACATGGATCTTTACCTTCTCAAGTTCCTTCTGAAGATTGAATGCAGACTGGCCCTTTTCTTCTCCTCCTAGCTCTACCTCTCTTTCTTTATCACAGATAGATTTTATCAGAACATGTGCCTTCTCTTCTATGTGTTCCTTAGAGCTATTCCATTCCTTATTTAAGGAGAATTTTACTTTAGATGAGTTAGGGTTCAACTTCCCTTTCCCTTTATTTAATACTAGGGTAATATCTCGGGGAGTAGTTTCCTCTGATTGTTCAAGTTACCTCAAGTTTCAACCTCCTTTTTTAATATCTAAGATCATACCTTCGATGTAGCAGTGCTTCTATGAAATAAAAAAAAAATTTACAATAATCCCCCATGCCATCCTCATTTACTACTGCTTCTATATCATGGCACCTCTCATGGTGAGCCATGTTTTCCTGTTCCAATTTAGAGAAGGAGGAATACAAGTTTCCCTGCATCTCAGGTGTATCTAGTGGTTGTTCATTTGAATAATCTTCTATATATAGAGGAAGAGGGATTTGATCGAGTTTATCTTTTCTTTCCCGTTGAAGTATCTGCAATGGTGGCCTTCTGTACTATGGGTTATAACCTCAGTTGTTACCTTGAGCATTCTGTTTTGGGAGAATCTTGTTCTCAACCTCAAGCTTCACCACCTTATGAGATAAACTCTTAATGAGTTTATCCATTTATTCCCTGTGGTCAAAAAGTGGATAATATTTGAAAATTCATTGGTGATAGGAAGGTCATACTCACTTAGTTGAGTTATAGAGTCAAGTTTTTCTTTTGAAAAATATTTTTGTAGACTTTGCATCTACTCATGGGGAGCATGGATGGTTTAGTGCATCTCAGCATGTGTAAAGAGGGAGCTTAATCATAGAATTCAACATGTACTCAGGGGGAGCATGGACTACATAATTTATATCAAAGGGGGAGAATATCTTGGTCTGCCCTTTGCCCTTGTCAAAGGGGGAGAGTGTGTTGGTGTTGTTGTTGCCATCAAGTCCAAAGGGGGAGATTGTTGGCATTATGATACAGGTGTTGTCCTTGATGGAAAATCACACAGATGACAATTCATAGTGCAAGAGGTTAACAACAAAGGATTATAGATCAGACTCCAGATATTGAAGAAAAATAAGTATACACAGGTCCACTTAATCAAAATAGTGTATACATATTGGTCCATAGAACAAAAAGAGTGTATACGTATACACACACTTCCACAGGAAAAAATCATGTACATGTTGGAAAACTAAGGTTTTGGTCCAAGGTATTTTGGTCCAAGGTATTGGTCCGAGGTATTTGGTCTGAGGTATTGAACCTAGGTATTTGGTCCAAGGTATTGGTCCTAAGTGATTTTGGTCCAGGGTATTGAGAAAGGCCTAAAACTATATAACGAGGAGAAGAACATTAGGCCAAGTGTGCAAGTATTGAATATCTTATGAAGTTTTAGATCAAATATGCAAGTTATGGGTTTTTGATGCTTTGCTTGATCTGAAATAAGGATGCACCTATGTGGTTGATGATGGATGATTGATCGAGATCATAAGACCTAAAATGAATTATCATTATGTGGTTTGATCATGGATAGTCTAGATTTGAATACTAACGCATGTTTTATTCTGTAAATGTTATGATCTGGGTATGAGTAGCTGCAAAGTTACGAGTTAATATTTGCATATCTGTACATTGGTTGGCATTGATAAAAGCCTGTATACATGCTAGTTCATCACATCGAAGTAGCATATACATTATGAAATATGATATTTGAAGTTGCAATTGGTTTTGGTTGTTGTTGCAGAGTTCTGGGTTCTACTCTGTGTTCTGGTGACTGTGTTCTAGTGATAGTGTTCTCAATGTTTAGATTGATTGATTGTGATTTTCTTCAGTGATGATGGGTTGTCAGTGATTTATTGATTTAGTTGTGGTTGATTCAGAGATTGATGATTGAGTTTCAAGTGATTGGTTGATGCAAATGTATTTGATGGTTGTATTGCAGTGGTGATTGATTTTGAGCTTCAATGTTGTTGATGGGTCTAGTATGAAAATTTGATGAAACATGGCCTTCAAATTGTGGTGTGGTGTTCCTGGAGTATCAATCTGAAAATTTATGAAACGTGGCCCCTGGAGGAAGAGAGAAGGTCATAGCTTTCTATAGGTCAATGCCTACGTACTTGTAAACATATCGGCCAGTACAAGAGCCAGGGGGTTGGATCTCCCTTCCATTAGCAGCTGGAAAATGAGTGAAGGTTGGAGCCTTCTGTAGGTTGGCACCTACGTACTAGTAAATGGATCGGCTATTATGATCCATGCTCCACCCAACCAATGAACTTCTTAATTTAGGCTTCTCTAATCCATATTTTGTATATTGAAAATATTTTGTTAAAAAAAACATTAGAATTATTGTGTGTATGTGTTCCACCCAGTATGGTTCGTCATCAAGACTAAGATGGAGAGTCTGATCTAGGAAAGAGAATAAATAACGAAAATGGTTTAGAAAGAAATAATTCTAAATGTTAGAATATAATGGTAATATCATGAATAAAAGTTATTTAAAGATTATTTCAATTAATGATAAAAAATATATTACTTAATTAACAAATAATGATTACAAATAGTGAAATAAAATATAAAAATAAAATAAATCAAGAATAGAAAATGATAATTCTAGTGAAAGTCAAACACAACAAACATAATCACATGGTCAAAAATTAAAGAATATAGGAAAGAATAAAGAGAAAATGGTGGGATATATTTCTTATTTAATCCTTTTGTTAAGTGACCAATTCTGCTACATGAATCTTGTTCTATTTAAATATTTTAACTAGAATTAATTAATCGTTTTTGTTTTATTATTGAATATGGGAAAGAATGGGTTTAGCATAGTAGTGGGATAGTATAGAGCATAGAAAATTTTAGGGGCGAATGTTCACCCTTTGGGGAAATTAAGGGGTTTTAAATTTTTAGTGGGCGAATATTTTGTATCATAGTACATTTTTACAAATCATCTCAAATAGCCCACCTTATTTTAAGGGAGAGGGTAAAAAAGGTAAATTTAGCCCTTGAAATTAGGAGTTAAAACCTTCCATTTGCCCATTTTCAAGAATAGATTTTATTTAAGTGAATCCATTCGCCCATTTTCAAGAATAGGTTTTATTTAAGTGAATCGGGCCAAATACCATATTTATAAAAGAGGTATAGTAAATTAATAAAAATATAAATAAAAGAGAGATATGGTAAATAAATAAAACGTTTTTTATATTTACTCCATAAGTCATCTTATATACATGCAAGGGTGTAAAAAAATAAAAATATAAGTAAATGGAGGTATGGTAAATAAATAAAACGTCTTTTTATACCTACTCAAAATGTATGGTAAATAAATAAAAATATAAATAAACTAGACGTATGGTAAATAAATAAAAGCTCTTTTTATATTTAGTCCATAACCCTCATTCTATTTATGAAGGCTCAAGAAAGAGGTTTTATTTAAGTGAATCATATGGGCCAAATACCATATTTGTAAAAGAGGTATGGTAAATTAATAAAAATATAAATAAACCAGAGGTATGGTAAACAAATAAAACATTTTTTTATATTTACTCCATAAGTCACCTTATATTTTTTAACACTCAAAAAATGCATTATATTTAGGTGAAATCTATGGGCAAAATACTATGGGATAAATACGATTGTTATTAATACCATGAAAAAAAATAAAAATAGCACATGGTATTGACCCATGGTATTCACCAAATTGGCACATGGTATTGACCCATGGTATTCACCTGGAATGTAGACTATTTAAATGGGGGAATTAAACCAGCATAGATCCATCTTTACTCTAGATCTACTAACCCCCGAGAGGTATCAAATATCGTGATATGCAAACTAGCATAGAATGAAAAAATATTTGATCCCTCTCGGAGTGGGTCAAGAGTAAAAATGGATGTTGTAATTTAATGTATGTTAAACATTTTAGCTCGGTTAAAATAAAAAATAAAATAAAAATCAACTATTAATTTTATTATTTTTTATAAATTACTAATAATAATTTTTAAGCTCCAGGTTTATGATAACCCATGGTAATACCAAGATCTTACAAGATTTTATAATTGAGTAAAATATTCGCCATGCTTGGTGAGAGATTCGCTAAAAAATTATATATACATATTATATTATTGATAAAATCGCCTTCCATTTTTCCTATATACCATGGAGATTCGCCCATTTATTATATATATAAATTTAGGGGGGTTCTTAAAATTTTCCCTGGTATAGAGGTTAGCTATATGCTAGTCCTTAAAAAATGCAGTCTTTTCTCAAATTGAAAAGGGAAAATCCTTTAGTGAAGTAGTTACAAATCCCACGTCTAGGAGTCTTACATTTAACTTCCTATGTATTAATATTTTTTTATATTTTTTTTTAGAGATAATATAATTAATAAATTGAGGGCAAGTTAAAAAGGGTTGATGATGATGATGATGATGATGATAATATATATATATATATATGTGTGTGTGTGTGTGTGTATAAATATATATAGATATATATATATATACATATACATATACATATACATATACACATACACACACACACACACACATATATATATATATACACACACACATTAATATATATATACATATACATATACATATACATACACACACACACACACACACACACATATATATATATATACAGAGAGAGAGAGAGAGAGAAATGATGGACAAGGTCGAGCTCAAGGGCTCATAATAATTAATAATATATAACACAAAATTGAAAGTTTACTATAAATAGACATGTAGAGCTGGAAATAAAAGAAGAAATCAATAATAATAAAGAAACAACTGTATATATCCTACACAGCTATAAGGCCAAAAACTTGTATGTAAAATGAAATATAAATAATAAATAAGATTGAAATATATTTTTTCCTATGACAAAATTGGTTTTGACTGAGTAAGCCCCATATAAGTACAACAAAATGAAGCTAAATAAATAGGAAAATCATGGTTGGAAACATCTATTGTCTTCTGTTCAAATCAAAGTAATTAGTGATTTGAAAATGTGATCTTAAATAAATACTAAGGTATTACAGACTTATGTGAAGGAAATGCCTATACTACTTAGTGAAATGGATTGATAATATTGCAAATTATATAGACAATCAACAGTTATAAGACATAATGAAACACATATCAACATAGCCAAATGATAAAGGAGTTCACCAGACTTCTTGGCTATGTCTCCCGGTCCAAGCTTTCAGTGCGACCTCGATATTACATCTTCAAACAAAGATTACAAGTGTGATCTTAAACACTGAGTCTCAACACAACAAGATGTGGCAATACACAGAGTTTACACTTAAAAACAAAGTGTCACGACCTCCAGACCCCGCGGATGGTTGAAAAACCTCTCTGGCTCTACTCTGCTCTGCTTTCCACCTCTGTATTCTGGCTCTTTGGCTCTCTGTTTGTTTAGCATAGTCTCTCTCTATTCACTTCTGAACTGCTAAACTCTTCCTGATGTTCTGTTTTGTTCACGTTTTATTCGTGTTTTTATAATGCCTCGGGTCTTATTTCTTCTTCCTTAGATCTTTGCAATGTGATAGAGCAGAAATCGCAGATTGCATAGACTTTGGGCCTGTGGGTAAGTTCTGTTTTTGGTAACATTGCAATGTGATTATGTGATCTCCACCGTTGGATCTACATGCCCAATCCGACTGCTCAAGTTAAATCATTGAATCACTGATCGTACTTTCCAATGGGTTACCTCTGATACGCTCCACTGGCTACCTCCGATGTGAAATCCCCGATTCAATCCCGGCCATTGATCTAGCTGATCTGTCGGCTTTGATTCAACGATACATCATTTTCCACTTCACTTGGGTTTCCGCCATTCCTTTGTTTTTCCATGCGACCTCTGTTTTCCGCCATTTCTTAGCATTTTTACTTCGATACGCTGCTTCCAATATTTGAAGACTTAGACGTTCAAGATCCATTTTTGGCTCACGCCTCCTCACTGAAAATATTTTGAACCCCCAAAAGTTGGTTTTAGGAATCAATCAAGTGAGGATATTGTTCCTTCACTTGTCCAATTTCTATCCATCACGCCTTGCTTGGATTTGAACCCTTGATTCCTACTTTCAGGTACTCAACATCCCCTCGATGCGTAGTTCTCACCTTTTTGTCCAGAGCTGTGTCCTCCTACAACTCATTGAGATACTTAGGCAACAGATCCTCAATAGAAGGTAACTAACCTTGCTCTTAAGGATCTTCAATCATTGAAGGTTCATACAGTCTCAAGTTTTCAACATTAACGACTAAATAGATCTACATATTAGCTAGTAAATCAAGGTGAAAAGCATTTTCACCAATTTTTTCAAGTATCTTGAAAGGTCCATACCTTAAATTGGTTTAAGCTTCTTACCTTCACCCTGCATTCTGTCTTTGTTGATATACAGCCAGACTTGATCACCAACTTGGAAACTATGCTCAACTCGATGCTTATCATGTCTTTCCTTGTACTTGGCTTGACTTCTTTCTAGTTGTTCCTGTACTACATGGTGAGTTTCTTGGATTTTTTCAATGAACTTGGTTGCTTTGTCCACATCAATGTGTCCATCAACCCTTTAAACTCGTAAGATTGGTCGTTCCTAGCTTACATAAAAAACACTAGCTTAAGCTCTTGTTAGCATGGAATATAAACCCAGAACCAGGGTGTACATTATTGAAGACATGGAGGAAATCACCATACAAAGTTATAGGTCAATAAGGATAAAAGAGGAGGAAATCCCTAATATCACCATTTTGCAACATAAGAGATGCTAACTTGTAATCAACATATTCACCATGTTGCAATAAGAAAGAGTTCCCATACTAAATATTTCTATGAAAAAACTGATATTCTTACATGTTGTCCCAATGCCTTTAGACATTAACATAACACATTATTCATTATTGTAAATAACACTGACATGAACATGCCTCATGGATTAAAACACCATTTCAACTGGGAATGTAAACATAATTTATTGTGAGTAAAGATCATAATAAGCACTTTGCTTAAACAGCAAAAGTGTTCCAAATGAGAGTGGAATTTCAACTTTGCACCCAACCTTAGACAAGCTACAACCACTATTACTTGTAGCTATCGCCCCCGAGCCAAATTCCAAAGCTTGAAGTGGAGTGCTTCCAGAGGGAAGCATTCAACGAATGCATAGCTAAACTAGAACACCACTGGGCCACCCTGCCTTCATCCTCAAGGCAAACCACTGTTCTTTTGTAATGATTATGCCTAGCAAGTTTCAATAGGGATCCTCAGCTGGTTTATAGTTCTCTTTGGCGCCCAACAGAAAAACTCAAGCTATTACCCATTCTACCTCTTCTACCACTTATAAACGCCACTATCTCTTCCTCTTCTGTAGCTTTTGCATGCCATTAGGTTTTCTCCCTCTATGTATTCTATGTTTGTGTGTGTGCGCACGCTCTCTGATTCCCCCCCTAAAACACATGTATCAATGGTTGATTAATCTCCCCTTTTTCTCATGGACAATGCAATCCATGCTGCTTTAATTTTTTGTCATGTTCTTACTTGCTAAGGGAGTCAAAGGACACCTGCCCTTGTCCCTTTTCTGCCAGTTAATTTATGGTATAGTCAACCCACTCAACCAACCAGGTCTGATCATTTAAAACATCAATTCCTTGAAGCAATCTCTTGCCTCAAGCAATGGAATCAGTCTCCCTCTCTCAACCTTTTTTTTTATCTATTTATAAAACTATTTACATTGCATACACAAGGATAAGTAATTGGGTTGTTACATTTGGGATGTAACTCTGTTGGAAATCGCCTTGATATGAAATATTATGTAATATAAGAGATTCAAGGTTCAAATCCCTTGGAAGTGACATAATATATGGAAAGGAGAACAAGTTGTAGACCCAAGAATATAGTACTAATGATCGATTCCCCTAGTTACTCAAAATAAATTATAGGATAGATTTCAATCATTTTATGAAAACAGACTTCACCTATGTAAACATATGTCACACATATACATCATACAAGCATATTAAAATATTAAAATATTCCATATACTTACGTATTTATCCCTTGAGTTTGAATGATGTGTTCCACCATTATCATTCAAAACCTATTTCTTGTTAGGCAATGGATCCAGTTATTTTGCTCTTTTTGGGAACAACTAAGAGCCATCCATGGAAACTTTTAGGGGCTAATATTCGCCCAGTGGGCTAATTTTCCATGATTTTTCCACAAAAAAGATTTGCCAATTTCCAATTTTTATAAAGGATGATTCACCCAAATTTTAGAATATAAAGTTATTTTACCTTAAAAATCGCCAATATTATATAGAGATTATATATAAAATCATTAAAAATTTTAATAATTTTACAAATATATCAATAAACATTTTATATTTTGCATATTAGGGATTAGATAAAATCATTAAAAATTTTAATAATTTTACAAATATATCAATAAACATTTTATATTTTGCATATTAGGGATTAGTGAGATTCGCCAATATTCTTAAACTTCAAGGAAATTTTCCATCCTTAAAATTTTCCTTGGAGCCATCCATTTTAATTTATTACCCACCTTTGGAAAAAAAAATTACTTCATATTATTTGTGCTTTAAATTCATAACTAATAACCATTAATTTTTCTATGAAAAGGAAACATTACTTTATATTGTTTTTACTTCTATTTAAATTTTACTTTAAATTCATAACTAATAACCATTAATTTTCCTCCGAAGAAGAGGCATTACTTTATATTGTTTTTACTTCTATTTAAATTTTACACCAGTGTCACACAAGACGCGCTCAATCTCATTCTCAATTATTTTAGTTATCAAAAATAAAATGTATAACAGATTATAGGAATGAGAGTAGCTTGTACTACAGACACGAGTGTCGTGGTGTTAATGATTAGTGAGCCTAACACCTACATGTTTCAATACTTAATTTGAAGGCTCATATCGTCTTTCCTCAAATGATTCTAATTAAAATATAATAGAATTATCTTAATCTAAAATTTACAATCCTCTATAGCATTGTTTACTTATTTTTTTATTTTTTATTTTTTATATAGTATTTTAATGAAAAATTAAAAAAAAAAAATCAAATTAGAAATTTTCAATTATTATTTTTTTAGATTTTTATAATTGTAAGTTTTTATAGTGGTGTTTTATAATTTTATATTTTTATAATTTACTAGCAGATTGAGATATAAATGATAGAAATTGATATTTAATGTGATTATACTAGTTTTATAAAATAAATTAAAAAATAACATTAATAGCACATATATAACTTATAATTAAAATATTTTAGACATTTAGGCATTTATCTTGGATAACATATATACAACTTGAAAAAAATAGAAAACAACATAGATATCATATATACAACTTATAATCAAAATATTCTAGATACTTAGGTATTATCTTAGATAGTATATATACAACTTATAATTAAAATATTCCAGATACTTAGGTATGTATCTCTTTTGTTTGAATGATGTGTGCCACCGTTATCATTCAACTTTTGTTAGGCGAACCAGTCATTTCAATCTCTTTGGGGAACAACTAAGAGTCATCCATTTTAGTTCCTTACAAAGCTTTGGAAAAGAGGCATTACTTCGTATTGTTTCTGCTTTAAGTTTACAGCTAATAACAATCAATTTTAATTTCATACCCTCCTATGAAGAAGAGGCATTACTTTATATTGTTCTTATTTTTTGTGTTGTCTATTTATCCTAAAAATTCATTTGGATGGAATTTTTTTATGTAATCTGTTTCTTTCAAAAAAATCAGAATGTTGGAGTCTTTGAATCAATTTTATTTTTATTTTTATTTTTTTTATTTTTTATGGTGGAAATAGATTCAGGGGTATCCAGAAATCCTAAAGTTTGATAGCTATAACCTAGATTTCCACAAATTTCTACCAGATTTTGTCATAATTTTGCCGTAATTTCCATTATTTTTGGAGTTAATTTTTGGTTTTTCTAAACCAAGCATTTACATTTAGTTTTAACAATGGACACCAAGTTGAAAAAGTAAATGAATTATCAATTGGGATGAATGGGTTTGTTATTTTTTTAATTTCAAAATAATTACTATACGAGTAGATAAGGTTCTCATTTTTTTTATTTGAGAATAATTAACATAATTATATTAGGAAATGTGGTCTAACATAGACATTATTTCTCCTTTTTAAAAATTAATAACACTTATTATTTTTCACATGGTGCTTTTGTGATCCGTAATTATGATTGTTAGGACATCTTTCGTTATTAATCACATCCAGAGCTTTTTGTTGACGTATTTCGAATAGTGTGGTTTGAAAAGATGCACAAATATTAGATAGTGATAGTGATAAAGAGAGTTATTTTTTTCGAATCTTAATTTTAATCAATTATAAAACATTAATACCTTATAAAGGTTCAAACAAATAAATGTTTAGAATTGACTACCTAAATAAATAATTAGCTAACTTCTTTTAACTAAGTAAATAAAATATATTTAAATTTTATGATATGACTAATAACAAATATGTTAGGACCACCTAAATAATTAAATAAATATAAGTTTTTGAATAATTAAACCTCGAGATTTGACTAACTAAATATTTTATTTAACAATGTTGTTTTTTTTATTTATTTATTTAGAATAAATAATTTTTTAATTAAATATTTCATTAAGAATGTTAAGATAAATAAATGAACAAAAATTAAATTTATATATAGATTTGACTAAGAAAATAAATAAATAAATATTGGGAAAAAATATATTTAACTTCAAATGACTGCACAAATATTCTAATTTAAAGACCCAGTTGAGACTAGAATGCAGGGATAGCGTACTATCAGTTGTATAATTTTCTAAGTTGTACAAATGGTGCATGCAATCAGTTGAGGACATAAGTTTTGATTGCGCAGTTACGGAAGAAGGATTTCCTTATTAAATAGAGCCTAATTCCTCTAGGAATTGTGCAAGGAAATAGGGGCTTGGAGAGTAGCAGAAGAGGCTAAGGTTTGGCTTTAGCTAGCTTGTGAGTAGAGAGTTGATTATACTTGTGCACGAATTGTTCTAGTGAGAAAAATCTTTGTATTTTCACTGAGATTTTTTATTAATGCAATATAGATAGTAGGGTTATTGAGATGTGGCTTTCCCCAGATAAATATTGTGTTATGTGCCATTGATTATATTACTCTTGTTGATTATTGTTTTCATCGATCTATTGGTTTCCGTTGTTTGAGAGTAGAGTATATTCTTGTCTTGTGTTTTAGTACATTACATGAGCTGTGAATCTACAGGAAAATCTACAAGATGCACCCTTGAAAACCTATCCCTGGGATCTTTCTTAATCATAAGACATTTTTTAGCTTTAAGGAAAGCTTTAAGGCACTAGTTCTTACTATAACAGTTACTATTAAAAAAATTCAAGAGATGGGTTTTTTCATCATCGAGGTGCTTTTCATCAGAAACTCTTAATGCCCTAGTGGCTAAGATGTTGAGAAGACCTAGCTTTTGAGTAGGGAAATAATGGGATTTAACATTAATATATTGGTTTGTGTGGGTTTTCTATCGAAAGACCTGATGGGAGAAAGAACAATCCTCTTCTTTAGAAATAAGGATGTTAAGGAAATGTAGATACACATTGATTTCAAATTCCATAGTAAACTTAACAGAACTCGATTGATTGTTAAGATGCTAGAAAAAAAGGTCCAACTTTTCCTGACCATGGGGCTAGATGACGCAAGTGTCATCCACAAACCTTTTCCACAACTTCAGTTGGAATAGAGAAGAGGAAAACACCTTAGATTCAAATTATTCCATGTGAGGAAGAGGTGTTGCACCGATTCTTCCTCGTTTCGACACAATGTACACTAGCCCAGACCCTCTTTACCTCCTTTCTGAAGATTATTCCAAGTTGGAACTCTATTCTGCAAGATGTACCAAAAAAAGAGCCTTGCTTTGGCATGGAAAGCTAATTTTCTGTAAACTTTTCCACCACCACACTTGTTCATTTTGTTGCTGCTTCTGGATTTGGCTAAGATATCCATATTTGGGAGCGTACGAGCCCAAAGGCGCATAGATCCACCTTAATTCATCCTCTCTCCCTCTAATTCTAATATGTGATATTTTTAGTTCATTAACATACTCCTGCCACATATGAGAATATTCCTCATTCAACTGGAGTTGATCTGCCCTTAACCATCCTTGGTCCCAAGGAGTAGTTCTTCGAATATCCGTCACCTGACTAAGATAAATGATTCCTTGATTATTTAAGCTTTGTACCATTTCATCTGGTAACCTAAAATTGTTTGAGCCTCCAATCCATGGATCCAACCCGATTCAAATCTTTTTCCCATTTCGTACCTCCCATGCTAAATTAGAGCCCACAATGTTGAAAGCTGCTATAGTAGCCTTCTAGATGATCGAAGAATTGGGAGTCCTTTTAACAGGGTTTCTTATCCACTCTTCAATTGTTTGGGGGAAATATATTCCCTGTGAACAACAAATGTCCAAAGGTTTTCAGCTACAATAAGACTCCAACTTAGTTTTGTTGATAGTGATCTGGCAAAAAAAGGGATGTCTTTCAGATCCCAACCACCCTAGGCTTTTGGCATTGCAATCTTATCCCAAGCCACCTATGGGAGAGTATTTAATTCTTTGTTTCTAGCCCACAGAAATCTGCTGCATCTCCTCCTAATTCCCTAAAGAGTTCCTTTAAGAACCCATGTCACGGCAGTCCAGTATGCCATAATAGCCTCCAGAACTAACTTTATCATCACTAATCTCCCTACCCTCAACAAGCATTTGAGGCTCCAATGACTTATTCATTTTTCTACCTTTGCCACTGGCCACCTCCAGTCCTCCTTGTAATCATTTTCTCTAAGGTGAAACTCCAAATATTTGAAACATTCCCTCATTGGCTTTGCCTCAAAGGGAAGCGCACACTAAACTTCTAGAACTTCCTACTGTGACAGGCCTGAGAAAGACAAAACTGATTTTCTGACATTGAGAACCATTCTTGTAGCTTTGTGGAATAATGTGAGGGCTTGTTTTAAACAATCGATGTCTTGTCTGGAACCATTGGTGAACAAAAGAATATCATCGATGAAAATATGGGTAATGAAGAGATTTAGAGCAACCTCAATCCCATGCAGGGCCCCACTTCATTTTGCTTCTAAGAGAATTCTATTGAGCCCTTCCGCTGCCAGGAGAAAAAGGAAGGGGGACAAAGGGCATCCTTGTTTGAGGTTGTGCTGAGAGTGGAAGAAGGGAGACATTGTCCCATTGATTAGAACCGCAAAGGAAAACTCCTTTATACACCCCATGATCAATTTATAAATGTGTTTCCAAACCCTAAATGGGTCAACAACATTCTTAAGTAGATCCATCTTATCCTGTTGTATGCTTTGGAGAGATCAATTTTTTCTATGACTCATTTCAACTTCTTGATTTTGATGTTGTGAAGGCCTTCCTAGGCCACCCCTATTAGTTTCAGAGTCATCCATTTTAGTTTCTTACCCAATTTTGGAAAAGAAGCATTACTTCGTATTGTTTCTGCTTTAAGTTCACAACTAATAACTATTAATTTTAATTTATTATAAAAATAAATATAATTATCAATTTTTTAATTTGAAAATAATTAACATAATTATATTAAAAAATGTGATTTATATACATATACATTTTTTTAATTAATAAAATTTATTATTTTTCACAAATAAATATAAATTTAAAATTTCAAAATAATAATATTTAAAATATAGAAAAAAATAAAAATAAAAATATGCCAGTGTCTATTCTTTATAACCATAAACTAAATTTTTTTAATTAAAACAATGTGACACATTCTAACCTTATTCAACCCTCCCACATTCCAACCTTATTCTCAATATGCCAATATTTTTAAATTAAAATTAATTTGACACATTCTAACCTTAATCTTATTTAATCGGCTAACATTTTGACCTTATTCTACTATTGGCTTATTTTACTTTATAAAGATGTTGTTAATAATAGGCTATACCATATCATACCATGGTCACTAACATATATGTATTATATTCCACGAAAATAAAATCAATCAGATTGCTAGCCTTCCATAACAGGGGAGCGGGCAAATTCGGCATTAAATAATATTTACCCGCTCCCGTGTTATCGGGCTAAGTGGCGTGCTGCTCTGAGGACATTAAATACCCAATATATGACTGGTTAGCTCCAGCCTTCGCCTGTCCCATTAGTGGCATGTTGCCTTCCCTATCTCAATCAACACATTCTGTTTTCCCTGCAGCAGCAGTCCTTACACGTTCAAAATTAGATTTCTGAGTTTCCATTTGTTTCTTCTGCTTCTCTCCCCGCTTTGAGTAACGCCATGGCTGTAGTAACAACTGTCGTGACAGCTGTTGCAGGTCCACTTGCAGCGGACATGATAAACGAGAATCTTGTTGTTCCAATCGTGAAGCTGCTAGATGATGTTATTCGCATGGATCGAAACAACCAGTTCGTGCAAGGTAAGTTAAAGCGTATGAAGAAGCTTTTACAATGTATTTCCATTGCCTTTGAAAATAAAGAAATAAAACCCGACGACGGCATTGCATATTGTTTGGCAAGGATGCGTGATGCCATCCAAGAGGCCAAGAACCTCAGCGCTCAGGCCGAAGAGAAACAAAAGAGTCTGTATTGGGTTTTGTAGAGACTCAGTATTTCCGGACAAATTACAGAATTGAACGCCAAGTTTGACGAGCTCTTCAAAGAGCTTGAACTTGACTTTTCAATATTGGAGAAAGCTCAGCGAATCTTGGACAGACCGCTGCCAGATGCTTTCCTTCAGCCCGAGCAAAACGGGGATTTTGCACTACTGGGATTTGAAAATGCCAAAACTCAGCTCCAGACTTTGATTACCGAGAAAGCTCCACAAGTGATTGGTGTCTACGGAATGCCTGGTGTTGGAAAGACCTCGCTGCTCCAAGAGGCATACAACTTTTACAAGGTCAGTGATGTCTTTGATGTTGTGATCTGGGTAACAGTATCTCGATTCTATACAATTTCAGCCTTGCAGGATCGTATTGGTAAATTTCTCTACCGCTGATGATAATGATACCAAGAAGATGGCGTTGTCTGCAAATCTGAAGAATAAAAAATTTCTTTTAATATTGGACGACCTCTGGAGTGCAGTGGATCTGAAAGAATTAGGTGTAGCATCCCAGAATGATAAAGGTAGCAAGGTTGTGTTCTCCACGCGTGATGGAGAGATAACATTAACGGAGGCTGATGAGAGAATGAAAGTGCAACTCTTGTCCAAGGAAGATGGGTGGCGTTTATTTGAGAGAGTAGCTTTCAGAGGCAGCGATGCTGAAGGCGAAATAAAGGAGTGTGCCAAAGAAATAGCAGAGGAGTGTAAATGTTTGCCACTGGCCATAACAGTAGTGGCCAAAGCAATGAGAGCCAAAAAAACACTAGATGAGTGGAAGACTTCTTTGTCTCAAATGAAAGACTCTTCTTTTCCAAAGAATTGTATCAGATATTAAGATGGAGTTATGTGGAGCTGGCCCAAACTCCAAAGTTGCAGCTCTGTTTTCTTTATTGTGCTATGTATCCAGAAGATGAGAAAAATTGGGTGGATGAATTGGTGCGAATATGGATCGCCGAGGGATTTATTGAGGACATGCAGCTTGGGCACAGTTATGTGAAGCTTCTGATATATCGTGGTTTGTTTCAGAGTGTCAATCCTGAAAAGCAGGGCATGGGCATACTTGTCAACAAACCTGTCAATGTATGGAAAAAGAGGTTTATAACAGTGCACGATGTTATTCGTGACGTGGCTATCAATATTGGGGAGCAGCAGAATAGTTATTTCTGCCGTGCAGGATTACAACTCTCAGCTTTCCCACACAGAGCTCAGCATTGCCAAAGGGTGTCAGTCCGTTGTAATCAAATTGAATCTGTGCGGAAGGATATCCTATGCACACAACTTGTAAGTCTAATCTTATCCACAAATCCATTAACCTGTAATGTTCAAGGGAACTTTCTAAACAATCTCAATTCACTGAGGGTTCTTGATCTGTCCAATACCCAAATAGAGTCGGTGCCGACATCTCTCCCTGAGTAGAGGGTACTTGATCTCTCCAATACCAAAATAAAGTCGGTGCCAACATCCTTCACTCGGCTCGAGTTTCTGACCCTGAGGGGTACTTGCATCAAGGAATTGCCCAGCGAGATAGGTAAAATTTCTGACCTTCAATTTCTAGATGTTTCAGAGTGTAAATATCTGACATCATTACCACAAGAAATATCTCAACTGAGATCATTGAGAAGACTGCATTTGAGTATGGGTATGGAAAATGCTGTGACAGATCCCAAAAATGTGATGGCCCTCAGGGGTCTCAAAAATCTCACAGAGCTCCATTTATACTTGTTTTTCAAATTTGAAGAACATGGAATAATGGGAACCATAATGGGAGCGTGGGTGGAAATGAGACATTTGTATTTGCATTATAATCACATGATTCCTTCCAAGTCCAATCTTCCTGAGGGGATGCAGAGAATGAAGAACTTGCAGACTCTTGTGTTGTATGACTACAGAGGAACAAGGTTGCCAAATTGGATATGTGAGTTTCAACAATTAGAGAGGTTAGAATTGGATTCTTGTGAGATGTTAAGGAGCTTCCTTTATTTGGGGGTTTGCCATGTTTGAAATTTCTTAAATTAAGAAAGTATTCCAATGTGAGGGGCTTGGAGATAGGGAGATGTGGATTTCCAAAGTTAGAGATGTTGCATTTGTCAGAGATTCCGAAGCTGAGAAGTATAGGTAGAGGTGTGTTGGTAGAAGAAGCATTACCTAAGCTTCGTGTTTTAAAGATTAAAAAGTGTCCATTATTGAGGAAATTGCCGATAGGATTGGAAAAGTTACCCAATTTCAGGGCATTATATGGTCATGAAATCAGTTGGTGGGAAAAGCTGATCGGGGAGGATCATAATATCAAAATATACCTTGACAAATTATTTAGAGAAATTTAGATGAAGATTAGAGAAATTTAGATGAAGATTAGAAATGTAACATGTAATAGGTTGTTTTAGAATGATTATCTGGAGAAATTTAGATGGAAATTAGAAATGTGAGATGTAATAGGTTGTTATAAAGTGAGAAATTTAGATGGAAATTAGAAATGTGAGATTTGCTATAGGGTGAGAAATTTAGACGGAAATTAGAAATATGAGATGTAATAGGTTGCTATAGAGTGAGAAATTTAGATGGAAATTAGAAATGTGAGATGTAATAGGTTGTTATAGAATGTAATAAGCCAAATAAATAATATATGATATTCCAAATTGGATTGGTATTGTGTATAATTTGTAATGAGTGAAAAAAATAATTTGGAAAGATCATAATATGAAAATATGTCTTTGGTACATCTCTATGTGTTATTATTATGTCCTGAGTACATCTCTATGTGTTATTATTATATCACAAGAAATTTGCATTTGCAACCATAACAATAATTATTTTTACTCAATATGTTATTCTTTTTATTTTTATTTTTTTTAATTTTCTTTATAATAAAAAATTAAAACACTTTTTTTGGTTTTTATACATATATTTCGTTATAATACATATATGTACATCAAAATAATCACAACTGAGAGACAAAAAGCAGTTACACAAAATCTTGTTTCCTACTTAAGCAACGAAACTAAAGTTACACAAAATCCCCCTCCTTACCTAAACAAAGAGAGCTGATATGTCAACTGAAGAGTATCTATATCTTCCCTGAAAATGGTGTTTTTGGCTGAAATCTCCATTGTCAGGTTTATTTAAATGCAAGAATAAAAATAAATTTAAAGAAAAATAAACCTCAATCTTCCATGAAAATAGCATTCTTGGCTGAAATCTGGATTGTCAAGTCTATCTAAATGCAAGAATAAAAATAAACTAAAAGAAAAATAAAGCTCATTACTTTTGTTTTTTTAAACTAACCAAATACTTATAAAAACATTGGGAAGACAACCAAGTATATTCCAAATTATTTGGATTTAAATAATCTCCTGATATTTAGCATTGTCATGTGTGTTGAAAAGTGTGCAACAAGAAATGCTTGTTGAGAATGCAACAAGATGATAGAGCTTAGTGAAAAGAGTCGCCTTCACTAAGTGGGCCCATAGGCAAATTATGGCGCATGTTCTATTTTTGGATCCCAACAGGGATGATCACAGCAGGAGTGACCACAGCAGGGATGATCACAGCAGGAGTGACCACAGCAGGGATGATCACAGCAGGAGTGATCAAAGTCTATTTTTAGACTAGCTGTCAAAAATAGAAAAGTCAAATATTATTGTCTCATAATAATATTTGGACTATAAACTTGATCTTATTCTCTTGGAGCACTTCAGTTTGAGCTATAGATGTGGCACATGCAGCTGTCAGAAGGAAGTACGCTTTCTTTATGGGTCAGTTGAGTTGTTGCATGCATGACTTCAGTTAGAACTCAATCAGTTGAGTTTGGTGGAGTTGATTGTAGAGTTGATGGAGTTGTGTTCAGTTTGACTTGGTTAAACTAGTTGTAATTAGTCTAACTGCAAATAGACTAATGATGAGTTGTTAAACTAATTATTAACTGATAATGCAACTATAGAATACATCAGTTAACTCAGTTGCATGTCAATGCATGTTCAGTTCAGCGGGGACAGGTGTTAGAGGATCAGATTGTTATCAGTTGTGACTATAGTTGTGCATGAGGATTTGCACAATCAAAGGGATTGAGTATGCTAATGAATTGGCCAATACCAAGTATTATAGCCTCTGCTCACATCTTTCCCTGTGTGAGTGATTCTTTGGAGGTTAAATACGAGTTTGGTAAACCATTATCATTCATTCTTGAGCAGGTATTGAGCTGTGGAGGCAGGCAAGCAACGGGGGAGATTTGGAGATCAAATCTAAGCTGTATTCTGTGTAGCATGAGGAGCTAGTACTGAGTACCTGGGATGAGTATTGTACTATGTATTTTTACATGATTCAATCAATATAATATATAGATAGTTGGGGTTTTTAGCGAGATGCTTTCCCTGGGAAAATACTGTGTTGATATGTGTGATTGATGCTTCTATGTGTGCCTGTGAATGTTTCTGCTTCTGTAAATTGATGATCAACGTAGAGGAGGTTATGTATTATGCATGTTCCGCTTATAAGTGTATAATCAGGATAATCTCTATGAATATGTGTCATATTATTCAAAATTTCTACATGGTATCAGAGCTGGTTGATTTGTAGAAAAAGTTCTACAAGATATCAAAGCGGGATTGATCATCAGATCTATTATTCAGAAAGTTTTTACATTTTATTTCTTCAAGCAGAGTCTGTAATCGGGCCAGGTAGCCTCTGGATTCATCCTTCTTTTGGAAGGTGAGATATCTAGTGAATGCCCATACAGTCGATCTCTGTATGAGAAATACTTTGTTCTCACGAATTTTAGATCAGAAGCGGTTGAGTTTTTGAGCTAGTGGAATGGCGTTCAAGGATAAACTCAGAAACATTAAGTGTGAGAATGGAGACAGTATGCCCAGGTATCTCACGAAGTTCACCCAATGTCGGGATGAGCTGGGAAGTGTGGGGGTAACTGTTGAGGATGAGGATATGGTGAGTCTAGCACTCCTTGGCCTTCCTAAGAGTTTCCATAGCTACCAGGACTCGGTGAATGGAAGGGAGAAATTTCCAGGATGGGAGAGACTTTGGTCGGATCTTATGGAGGAGGAGATTAGACGGAGCACCAGAGACAGTTCTTCATCCATGCAGGATGAGGAGAACTGTGCCTTAGCGAGTAAGGTGAAGAAGGGGAAGGAGAAGGGTTCTCTTTCCGAATCCAGTTCTTCTAGTGGTGGGAAGAAGGTTGACAAATCGAAAGTGCGATGCTTTCGTTGTCATGAGGAGGGTTCACGGGTCAAGAACCTGTATGCTCTTGAGGTTCAAGATGCATGCAAAGCCTTGAGCAGCGAGGCAATTGATGGAGACTTGGTGGTTGAGAGGGAACATATATTGCCTTTCAACATGCAGAGCCAGAAGAAGTCTCAGACGATTGTGGAGGAGCCACGATTGGTGCAGCAGCTTCAGGAGGTTGTGGAGGAGCCACAACAGGGGAAGCTGAGAGGAGATCGAGTAGAGAAATCTACCCATCCAGAGACCTCCAGTAGGGGGAAACTTCGAGCCAGGTGGGCTGAGGGATCACATGCAGCCATACCTCCAGGTAGGAGGTGGGGCGATATACAGTGATCGTCCCAAGGAGGAGGGGCAGGATCCTTGAGGTACCCAACCTCTTGGATGAGACCTTGCTACGGGAGCCCCGATGTGGAGTAGCAGGAACTGATTGATTGGGTAGAGACAGATGCGGATGGAGCGGTAGAGAGAGCTACAGTGTAGGGAATCCCAGGACAGCGCATAGCTAGCAGGCTGCAGCAATACGAGAGGCACAAGTGTTTCGCACAGTGCTAGGTGGCACAGAGAAGTGTGCAATGGTGCGAGATGCATGGAGATGTTGCAGTAGCGCATATGTCAGAGAGGGAGCACTTGTCAGCAGTAGATAGAGCTTCAGCATCAGAGGGTGTTTCTAGCCCAACAGGGAGGTCAGTTGGGAGGTGCAGTGCGGATGCAATGCTGGGAGATAGAACTAGCAGCAGCACAGATGCAGTCAGAGATCAAAGTGACAGAGGCTAGAGCAGTCAGATACTGAAGAGCACAGAGATGCAGAGTTTTCAGTCGACAGAGGCAATAGCAGTCAGAGACTTTGATGACAGAGCAAGTGGACCGGCCAGATGTGTTGCATGGAGAACATTCCAGAGTTACAAGATTGGGTTTGAGAGGAAGCCTTTCTTGTTGAGAGGGAGTGTTGAAAAGTGTGCAACAAGAAATGCTTATTGAGAATGCAACAAGATGATGGAGCTTAGTGAAAAGAGTCGCCTTCACTAAGTGGGCCCACAGGCAAATTATGGCACAAGTTCTATTTTTGGATCCCAACAGGGATGATCACAGCAGGGATGATCACAGCAGGAGTGACCACAGCAGGGATGATAACAGCATGAGTGATCACAACAGGAGTGATCAAAGTCTATTTTTAGACTAGCTGTCAAAAATAGAAAAGTCAAATATTATTGTCTCATAATAATATTTGGACTATAAAATTGATCTTATTCCCTTGGAGCACTTCAGTTTGAGCTACAGATGTGGCACATGCAGCTGTTAGAAGGAAGTACGCTTTCTTTGTAGGTCAGTTGAGTTGTTGCATGCATGACTTCAGTTAGAACTCAATCCGTTGAGTTTGGTGGAGTTGATTGTAGAGTTGATGGAGTTGTGTTCAGTTTGACTTGGTTAAACTAGTTGTAATTAGTCTAACTGCAAATAGAATAATGATGAGTTGTTAAACTAATTATTAACTGATAATGCAACTATAGAATACATCAGTTAACTCAGTTGCATGTCAGTGCATGTTCAGTTCAGCAGGGACAGGTGTTAGAGGATCATATTGTTATCAGTTGTGACTATAGTTGTGCATGAGGATTTGCACAATCAAAGGGATTGAGTATGCTAATGAATTGGCCAATACCAAGTATTATAGCCTCTGCTCACGTCTTTACCAGTGTGAGTGATTCTTTGGAGGTTAAATACGAGTTTGGTAAACCATTCTCATTCATTCTTGAGCAAGTATTGAGCTGTGGAGGCAGGCAAGCAGCGGGGGAGATTTGGAGATCAAATCTGAGTTGTATTGTGTGTAGCATGAAGAGATAGTACTGAGTACTTGGGATGAGTATTGTACTATGTATTGTTACATGATTCAATCAATATAATATACAGATAGTTGGGGTTTTTAGCGAGATGCTTTCCCCGGGAAAATATTGTGTTGATATGTGTGATTGATGCTTCTATGTGCGCCTGTGGATGTTTTTACTTTTGTAAATTGATGATCAACGTAGAGGAAGTTATGTATTATGCATGTTCTACTTATAAGTGTATAATCAGGATAATCTCTGTGAATATGTGTCATATTATTCAAAATTTCTACAATGTGGGCAAGAAAATGAGTGGAATACTAATTGATTGCATGATTAGCATAAGAGTTAGTTTACAAAAGCTAAAAGCTAATATCTTAATGTAAATCAAATATTTTCTAGCATAATAATTACATTATAAATGGTTAAGGTACTTTAGTTTTTTATTTTATTTTTATTTTTATATTATTGATGTAAGTTTTAAGATAAGGTATTTTAGTTTTTCATTTTATTTATATATTATTGATGTAAGTTTTAATTTTTTAATTTTTTAATTAGTTCTTGCAAGGACTAGAGTAATTGATTTTTTTGTTGATTAGTATTAGTTTAGTATTGCCTAATCTAACTTATAATGTTTAATTTAAAAAAATGAATATTTATTTTTCAACATAATTAAAAATTATTTTTCAAATATTTGATTGGATCATAACTTTGAAGGTCTTATTGCAGCCTTTGGTGCCATGTGGATAATTGCCTCAGAACCTTTTGCTATAATTTCTTGATATAGTGGATCATAACTTTGAATGTCTTATTGCAACATTTTGTGACATATGGATAACTGCTTCAAAATTTTTTGCCATAATTTTTGGATATAATTGCGATATTTATTCCATAATTTTAAAATATGTGTGTAATAATTTTTTATTGTTAATCTTCATAATTTAAATCTTTGAAAGTATCTCATACTCACTTAAACAAGGGCTACATAGTAGCTAGTACCTGCCACTTAGCTTAAATATAGCTTAATTAAACAAAAAAAATAACAAAGACAAAAATTTCATCCTATATATATATATATATATATATATATATATATATATATATAATTGTTTACCATTAAATTTATTAAAATATGTTTTGAATATAATAATAAGTCATCTTAAATTGAAATATTGTGTAAAAATAATAATTCATGAAAATAAAAATAATAGAAAACATAAAAATAAAATAATAAAAGAGTTAAATAAAATCGAAATAAAACTAAAAACTAAAAATTAGTAACTAATAGAAATAGAAGTTACTAAACAATCCATAATAAGACCTCAACCAATCACCTTACACATAAATAAATTTAAATAATAATAATAAAATAGCAAAAATTGAATTCCTAATATTAAACTATGAATAAGCATCATAATTTTTTGGTCAAAGACAAACTAATACCAAGTCAAAGGAAAAACTGAATGCGTTATACATGCCTGCTACAACTATAATAATTTATTTACCATCACCATAATTTAAACAAGTATTTGTATGAAAAGAATATTTGTATAAAAAATGAATAAGAACCAGATGGAAATAAATATATTTACAGGGGTTACTACCTACTATTATGCATCAATTGGTAGGCAATTAACTTTTCTACTTTATATATCAATTTACAATTTTTCTAAATACATAACATCCACTTAAATGGCAGGGATGTTGTCATGCGACACTTGTTATCAGTCTCTACCACCACAGGACTATAGCAATCCGTTTGCTTTTGACCTTCCATTAGTTGAGCTTTGATCAATATATTCTTTAATGTTTAACTTTATATATATATATATATATATATATATATATATATATATATATATATATATTAAAAATCCAATTTGTAATCATCTCATTGGTTTATATTTTGAAGGTCTTATTTCCACTTTCATAATACATGTATGAAATAATAGTTTTTAAAGCCAAATTCTAGATTTGTGCAACTTCTCTCATTATCATTACTCTAATGGATATTTTCACAGAGTTTTAAACAACCTACAAGATAAGGAAGCGATTTTTCACAAAAATTCACTTCTTTGTTCGTAAATAAATATACGAGAATCACAAATCCTTTGATATCTTAAACAAAGAAAACAATTGAAATTATCTTAAATAAAGAAAGCAATTGAAATTATCCATGGAACCTTGGGTATGGAGTTTTCAAGATTACGGTGTTGAAAACTGATCTGTATTCAATTATTTCTTTACTGTCTATATTGCACACTACCTAAGGATCAACGCAACTCTTCAGGATGGTTGGATTTGCTCAATGTGGATGTCCACGGTGGCTACAAAACATAAATTTGAATTAGTGATTGGTAGGATTTGGTGAGAGGTGGAGAAGACTTAGATGAGGCTGGTTGAATGACTTGCTCCCTATAGATCGACAACTCCTGCAACAACACATATTCATTTCTTCATTTATGCATAACTTTATGTAAATGTGGAATAAATGAGTTGAATTTGATTAACTGATTTATTGATCGCTAATGGATCAAATCTATGGAATGGAATGCTTTCTAATCTACAACAAACTCAAGAAACCAAAATGAAAATTGCAGATGCTTCTAAGAAATCATTAACAATGATCTACTCAACAAGAAATCCTAAGCTATGTAATAACCAAAAGATAAAGTTGTTTATGGGGCTGTGAGAGTGGGGCCCTCAAACCATGATCCCATGAGGGAGATGAGGATGAGGCCACTTTCACAAGATTTTCTAAAGTCTTTTCTTTCACTACTGTAACACTGATCTACTTCTCCAACTAATGGAAGCAAAACTAACCAATCATTCAAAGACTTGTAAATTAAACAAAACAGAGATAACTTCAACAACTAATCTATGATTCTAATATAAGGATACATGTACAAAAAGAGAAGCCTCTGCTACTAGGGTTGGGACCTAACCCAAGAGCTTCAGCCCTCTGAGTCAACTTAGTGCTGGATCAAAGAAACCCTTTTCATTATCACCAAAATGTCAAAAATAACATGAGAATAACATTCACAATATTTTAGCTCGAAATTGCCTCTTGGCTATAGTAAAAAGTCAAAATCTAATGAGGCCCTAAGCCTTCTTACTTATACAACTGAAGCTAAGAACAACTTCCTTAAAATTAGGGAGGTTTAGCTCCCAAACTCGATATTGAATTGTCTTCAACTATCACTGGCTTGGCTACCAATGAACTTGGTGGCCTTGGCTGCTTGTAACTCCGAGCTGATGAGATCTGGTGGAGGAATATTCGAGTGATTGAGGAGTTAAGGAGGAAGACCCAATCTCCTAAAATCCGTCTTGCTTGTCTACCTCGAGTTCCTGCACTTAAATTAGCCCAAAACTGCTCCAAATCCCGCAATTAATGCACATTAGGCCACATGACATAACATATCACCTTCACCCTTCTCACTAAGCAAAATATAATAAAATATGTAAAGAAATGTGAGAAAAAATGATTTTAATACGCTGGAGAGTGGCATTAAGGCCCATATAATTTACCTATTGATGAGCCTCATCAAGGAGAAAATTCTAAGTTATACAAGGTTTCAAGACTATGATTCATGGTTTCAAGACTATGATTCATAGATTCAATTTGTTAATAGATTTTGGATTTTAATAAGGCAAGTTTTAATTATTACATGTTTTGGCATTTTTTGGAATCCAGTGGACCAATTCTTTATGACATTGTAGATTTTCATTGTTTAAATCGCATTTTTGATTATATAAATCAATTAAATTTTTGACAAACCTTGGAGCATTTGCATTGTACTGATTACATAACCCAAACCTATATTTCCAACAAATATCTATTGAATTTAGATGAACTAATATACCTACACAAGGAGAAAAACAAATAAAAAACAAATATTATGTATTTTAATTGTATTTATTTAAATTTAAATTAACTAATATACCTAAAGAGAAGGAAAAAAAAAAAAAAAAAATCATATATTATACATTTTAATAGTATTTAAAGATGGATTATTTCACGTTTACAATTTAAAATAACTTATTAAGCCGAGAGGCTCATTTTAGAATTCAGTATGATGTGTAAGGATGTTCGTCCATCATCAAAATTGAAATTTCGCTGATGTCGGCCAAAATAAAAAATTTTAAAAATCTAAAAAATTAAAAAATTAAATAACTATACTCAACGTTTAAATAATATCAACTCATAAAAAAATTTACACTTGAAAAAATTAAATCCCTCTTAACGCATGTTTGATTCATATTTAGGATAAATCTATATTGATTTATAATAAAATATTAAAAAGATAATAATTTTATGAAATTAATTAAATAAAAATAAAATGATAGAATTGTTTTTTTCTATTATTTATATTTTAATTTAAAAAAGTCTTCACATATAATATAAATTAGTTTTATTCCATTTGTATATCATATTTTAAATATTCTAATGAAATAATAAAATACACATAATAATAATAATAACAAAGTTTAAAGGGAATTCTAAATTGGTACGGTAATCTTATGTTCTGATACGTGTGGGAACCCTGTTGTGATGGAGGTACAATTATTAGTCTCTTTAATTTTTTATTCTTTAAAATATATATAGTTTATTGAATTTTCTAAAACAAGTGGAATAAATTACCATCTTCGTTGAATCAGCAGAAATGAAATTGAAATTAAATTAAATTTTAAACATATTCTTTCTGAACACTCATAGCCATTCACATGGTACATTAATTATCACCCTTTAAAATAATAATGTTTATCAAAACGAAGTCATCCACGTCACCATAACTTTTTCCATCATATCTTGGTAAAGATTTTTGCCAAGTCTATTTGCTCATTAAATAGCTCGATCAGGGGTTAAATATGTTAGGTCTACCTGCTCATCAATATAACTTTTTGTGATGGTTTTAGTTTTATATTAATTTTCATATAACTTTTAATATTTATTTTTACTGGTTACTGGTCATCCGTTATCGGTTTAATAAATAGTTTATTGATCCTCAATTCTTGTAAGGTGATTTGACCTCTTTGTTGTTAAACCCTAAGCTTTTATCTAATATTCAACTATTTTGACATCGATTTAATAGTTTAATGTACTACATAGTTTTATTTTAGTGCTAGCACTCGTATTGTTGCACCATGTCCACGCTCATTTTAGTTAAGGTATAATGGATTGAACTTCCCTTATTTACAACATAAATAATGATACTAATTATTTATTTTGATAATGTTTTTTGGATTAATCACATCATATGTTGGTGGTCGACGTTTCGAACCATCTAATGTGGTTCATCATCAGGACAAAGGTTCGAATAACCACATTAGATTATTTGAAATGTCAACCAACAACTTATGATGTGATTAATCTGAAAGATATTATCAAAGTCAATATGAATCACAAAAGTGTAAAATCAAACACTAATTATTGTTATGTTTTTTAAATTTTCAAACTACTCTTTATACACCTTGAAATATATTTGATAGTGTATTTATTTGCTAGTTGTGGGAATGTAGGTAGTATTTTTCTTCCAAACACTAACTATGATGAGGTGTATGTAGTATGATATAATACTAAAGAAATCTTACCAGTTACTATGTTAATGTGCAGTGATATGTTATATGTATAATTATATTCCTCTAATTTTTAACTTACGCATTGCACACTCCTTTCCCATAACTAATTAATCCCTATATGGAATACAACCTTAATGTAGGAACAGATGATGGGATCATGATCTAGGTTTTCTTGGTCTTTTAGTTTGTTAAGAAATTTCTCTTATGAATTCATCCTGGTTTTTTTATTTTATTTTCTATCTTCTAAAAGTCATAAAAAAATCAAAATGACATGTAGGAAAACATAAAATCAATTAAAAACAAGATTGATTTAATCCACTTCTTCCTTTCTTGTAACAAGGAAAACAAACTAAACTATTGTCAATAAAATGTTAAGAATTTAATTAAACACACTAAAACATAAAGATTTGCCTGCTAATTTTCCAAACAGATTTCCAATGATAAACCCAATTATTACATTGTAGCTCTAGCGCTCAACTGCAATCCAGAAATCATATGTTGGAAATATTGCAAGGAAAAATAGATTTCCAATGATAAATCCATCTATTACATTGCAGCTCCAGCGCTCAGCTGTAATCCAGAAATCAGATGTTGGAAATATTGCAAAGTATCGGTGAGAGTCAGATTTGATCATTGCAAAATATTGGTGAGAGTCATCAAGGCATCATCATTAATCAGATATACATCAACTTTTTAACACCTTATGAGTACCAACACATTTCCACACATCATCAGTAGATTGTAACTATCATCAAACATAGCAGATAATTGAATGAACCATATCAGACCACTTTTCCTGAGTCTATCCCACTACTTTTCCTCAAACCAACATATACGTGGTTGTGCAGCTTCGAACTCACATATATACGCGACTTGTCTTCATGAAACTTGCGTATGAGATTTATAACATTGAAGTTTCATACTTTCGGCTTCTCCTGAGTCTGTCATGTCTGTACACTGTGCCATGCCACATTTTTCTGACTGTACTTCCTTCTTCTTCCATATCTTCGAGTGTGATGATGTTTTCTCCTTTTGGTATGGTGCCGAAATTTTCTCTTGCATTCCTTTGCTATATGTCCAAACTTGTTACATGCATAACATCTTACATGTTTCATATTTCTTCTATAGTAGTCAATGGCTTTGTGACCAAACATATTGCAAGAAAAACAATATCCCTTAAAGTACCTGGAAGATGATGATCTTTCTGAGTGATGGTTTTGAACCATTCTACTTCCGCATCTCGCTGCAACATGTCCAAGATTATGACATATAAAACATTCAACATTATTCATTTGAAGAAATAACCGACTATCACTTCCATAGTTAGGAGTAAAATATTTTCTTTGAAGAATTTCTTTCCTTAGTTGTTGATGGGGTTGACCTCTCATCTCTTTGTTGAGAATTTCAGATTTTGCATTAGAGTTCCTTGCCTCACCTTGTGAGCTAGATTCACCTTCAACAAATTCGTGAAAACCAAGACCAGTTTTGATGGTAGGAGACCTTTGACTACTAAGAATATTATCCAAAATCTTAGCATTGTCTTGAAATCGTAACAATTTATCCTTTTCTTCTAATTTACCTTTTAAGATATTTACCTCAACCTGATGTTGTTCTTCCTTTTCTAGATATTGCTTCTTCAAGATTTCTTCAGTCTTTCTTCCTTCTTCCACTTGTTTCCTTAGTTTTAGAATCTCATTTTCTTGTTCTTCATCTGCTTGAGGTAGTTCTTCATTCTGCTTATTTTCAAGATCTTCTTTTAGAGAGAGGATCTTAGCTACATAGTAATTCTGATCATTTATTTCATTTCTTAATGATATCACTTCATCCTGCAGTTGCTTCCTTACTTTGTTTCCTTCCTCCAGCTGAGCTTTTAATCTAGTAACTTCTTCTTTGAAGGCACACTCCCTTTTGTTAAATAGATCTTGTTGATCTCTGATTTTATCTGATGCTTCATTTGCTTGTTCATCTTCAATCTAAGGTGATTCGGAATCTGAATCCTTGCTTCCACCTAATGGCCAATTGTCTCTCCTGCTATCACTGTTCCTTTGAGCTGTGTTCTTCTTCTGAGGTGCTTTCTTCTTTAGCTTCTTTCCCATTGTTTCTACGAATCTCCTTCAAGTGATCAAGCTTCTACCAAAGGACCTCCTCTGATACCAATTGTTGGAAATAATACTGAGAGGGGGGGCGGGGGCGGGGGGGGGGGGGGGAGTGAATCAATATTAGAAAAGCAATAACTTTTTCATTTCCATAATCAGATTCATATACGCTACTTGAGCTTGTGTGTACACGCAACCGTATTTAAGGCAACTAGCGTATATCCAGAAAACTTATGATTCAGTGAAATCATATGTTGATCTTTAATCAGTGCATCAGCACTTCGTTAACCATATAAACAGTAACCAGGTGCAGTAAAAACAGAACAGATCATCACACATAAGAAACACACATGAACACCAAGATTTAAGGTGGAAACCCAATGTGAGACAAAAACCACCTGCTGCTATATTCTTTTTAATATAAGAAAAACCTGTTTACAATCTTGTATTGGTGCAGACTCATACCAGTACGTAGGCACCCACCTACAGAGGGCTACAACCTTCTCTCATTCTCCAACTTATACTGGAAGGGAGCTACAACCCCCTAGCTCTTGTACTAGCCGATCCGTTTACTAGTGCATAGGCGCCAGCCTACTGAAGGCTCTAACCTTCACTCGTTTTCCGGCTGCTACTGGAAGGGAGCTTCAACCCTCTGGCTCTTGTACTAGCCGATCTATTTACTAGTACGTAGTCACCGAACTATAGAAGGCTACGACCTTCTCTCTTCCTCCAGGGACCATGTTTCATAAATTTTCAGACTAGATACTCCTGGAACACAACACCATAATATGAAGGCCACGTTTCATCCAATTTTCATATTTGGCCCATCAACAACATTGAAGCTCAAAATCAATCACACTGTAATACAACCATTGGATTAAACAATCATTGAATACTCAATCATCAATCCCTGAATCACCCAACAACTGAATCACTAAAGCCCTGTCATCAAAACACAGTCACCAGAACACAAAGCAGAACCTAGAACTTTACAACAACCACTAGAACCAACTGCAATTCAGATATCATATGTCATAATGTATATGCTACTCTGATGAGCCGAAACTGTGTGTATACGCACTTTTACCAAGGCGAACCCACGTACAGATCTGCAAATATTTACTCATAACTTTGCAGCTATTCCAGACATCAGTCATACCCAGATCATAATATTTATAGAATAAAATATGCATCAGTAATTCAGATCTAGTCTATCCATGATCAAACCACATAATGATAATACATTTTAGGTCTTATGATCCCGATCCATCATCAACCACATAGGTGCATCCTTAGTTCAGATCAAGCAATGCATCAGAAACCCATAACCTGCATACTTGATCTCACACTTCATCAGATATTCAATACTTGCACCCCCTGGCCTAATGATCTTCTCCTCCTTATATAGTTTTAGGCCTTTCTCAATACCATGGACCAAAACCACTTAGGACCAATACCTTGGACCAAATACAATACCTCGGACCAAATAACTTGGACCAATACCATGGATCAAAATACCATGGACCAAATACCTCGGACCAAAACTTAGTTTTCCAAGATATATGCGCTTTTCCTTCTATGAAAGTGCCTGTGTACATATACGCTCCTTTTGTTCTATGAACCTGCGTGTATACGCAGCTTGGTCTAGGTGAACCTGTGTATACCTCTCTTTCTTCATTCTTCATAATCTGATCTGTAATTCTTTGTTGTTAACCTGTTGCACTGTGAACTGTCATCTAAGTGAGTTTCCATCAAGGACAACACCTGTATCATAATGCCAACACATCATTCATTCTTATGTTCATTGTTATCTCTGTATATTCGATATCTTCTGTTTTGCTCCATTTTCAGGAAAAATCCACAGAAAGAGTCAATGGGAGCAATGGAAAAGAGGGGCAAGGTAGCCGTGTCTGAGACATCAGAAATGGCTTCATTATTCTCTGATACTATATGAAGCAGAGACAGAGGAACCTCTACGTGGGAAACCATGTATGATTTATTAGAAGAAGAGAAACCAAGACCTTTGGTAACAAAGGCCACAGCCGATGGTCATGCTTCCTCAGACGCCTCCATCTTCGAGACGACGTGCTCATTTTTGCACCGCATAGCTGCAAGACCAAAGATAATTCCATATACAGATATGGTCAAGTGGATAATTGATTAGGTTGATGTCTTAGACAAAGAATTTAAGAATAGCAGGCAAGAGGTTATGGGATCTTTTTCACCAGACAACCTACGGCTTATGTACAATCTGTCAGAGCCACAGATGTTCTACAACAAATAGATCCTCGAGAAATTTTCTAAGGAGAATGAAGACCCAGTAGATGTCATGCGAACCTGGACACAAAATGAAGGCAAGATAAAAAAGGATAAAACGAGTATGTATTCTACAACATCTATATCTCCCCCTCATAGTTTTGTAGCAGCCATGCTATGTAGAATGTTTGGCAAGACCGATAATACCAAATTTTCCCCAGAATGGTTGCCATTAATAGATGCAGCCGTAAACGCAACAATAATGAATTGGGGCCAAATTTTGTTTGATAATTTGGCGAAAGCCATAATGGAGTATAGGAGAAAGAGGAGTATCTCTTTTAGGGTTTACCCTCCATTTTTCATGAGTGCCTATATAATGGACACTATCTGTTTTGGTTTCAAATTTCCTATCATGGGATGGAAGTGTACTATGAAAGACCCGCTTCCCATTCATATATATCATAAGAATATGTGGGAGTCTTAGTTTCACCCTAATTTTTACAGAATTTGTCAAGGAGTTATGCTACCTATTCATAAATAGGTCTATAACAGGAATGCCCCTAGATTTTCTAGAGAAGCTAAAGTAGATATCCTACCTGTAGCCAAATGGTTTGGGGAGGAGACATTTACATATATCAGAGTATTCAAGATCATTTCTTCACCGCATGTCCTCCCATACAATGTCCCGATAAGTTAATGGTTAGGGATATAGCCTACCCAACAACAGGAGAAGGTGGGCTGAGAAAAGGATTGAAGGAACAGAAAAAGGCCATTTGGCCTACATTTCCGTTGCAATGTAGTGTGTTTGCACTACATGATTTTGGAAATGTATGCAAGGAAGCAGAGATTATGAAATCTCTAACATTGGTTAAATTCCTAGGAAGACAGTATGACCCAAATGGCACCACCAAAGACTTCACTACTATGGTGAAAGTGAAAATATTCACCCATTAGGAAGATGCATTCGATGACCTCTTCCTACAAAAGGAGACATTTTTGGAAGTAAAGCATATGGCGTCACTAATTTTTGCCCCAGATGATCTTGAGGCCTTCCATGAATATAGAGAGAGGAGATTATTACAAGTCCCATTGGACCTGCTACAGATTGAACCAATAAGGGAGCCAACTCCTAGTGTAAGCTTAAAGGAAAGCTCTAAAGAAAATTCTAAATACAATTCTGGAGCAAAGTCCTAGGAGAAGTCTACCCATGAGTTAGAGCACTCAGAGCAACAGTCCCAGAATGGGGGTAGTAAAAACAAAGAGTTCGAAATGGACACAGCTAAAATTACATAGAAAGCAGTCGAGTAAACCTCGGCGAAGAATAGGCTAAAATTCACTCTACCTCCACCCAGTCGGCAAAACCTCCAGTTATTGATTTAGAAAAATAATGGGATCATTTTAATAAAAATCTCCATACAGAAGAACAAACATCTGAAGTACAGACTCCACAGTACAGATCAACTCAAGAAGTTACAGTGGAGAAAACTGGAAGCACTCAAGATGTAGAGCTCATTCCTACCACCCCCACTTCTGAAATTGTTTTGAGAATTGAGAAAATTCCTCTCGTAGATGTGTTTTATAACCCTACCCATAAAGTTGTCATCAAAAGGAAGAGGAAGAAAAGAAATTTGGATGATGTAGCTGTTACCACTCCCGACAATGAACCAATGGATATTGTCTGGAGAGGTTCGCCCATGGATCCATCTGAGAACCTTACAAGGCTGTCGCAATTTGCGGGAGCCTATGTTATGACAACTATTGATAAAGAAACAAAGGTTCAAATGCTACTAAGAGAAAAGGAACAAAAGGTCCTACTGTTGGAACAACAATTAGAACAAGAAAAATCTAACCAACAAACAAAGTTACAAATTGCCAAACTATAGCAGGAGTTTGAATAGATGCAAATAAAACATCAAGCCAGCCTAGCAAAAAAGGATGCGTGGATTCAAGCTATGACAGAGAAGTATAAAGATAGTCTTCAAATCGATCATTTCGTAAAAGAAGCACTCAGCCTTAACGCCCAACTAATGCAACAAAATGAACTTCTGTGCTAGGAAATCTCGCAAATAAATCCTTATTACAAGATCGGTGATAAGATAACAAGCCAAGTCATCTACATGAGGCTTTATTATGACGAAATCCATAAAAGCATTTCTGACTTTATCACCTGGCAAGAATAAGAAGATGGGAGAAAGGTTGATTTACCAAAACTGGAGGAATCACATAAAGAAATTATATTTTCAGACTGGGATTGTCGGCTCAAGCAAAAAAAAAGGGAAACAACGATCGCAGCAGTAGTAGAAAACATCATCATTGAATCCATTAACAAAAATCTACATGGTGCTAACTTGGTTGCAGAATCTATACCAAGATTTCTTCCAAATGCCAATCAACTGGAGCAGTAATGGAGACAAGCAGCAAAGGAAAGGGAGGAGGTGATCAGACAAACGAGCAAGCTGAACTGGGAAGCATACTGGAAATTCTTAGTCAAGCCATACAGCTAGTGGATGACCCTGTGATGCCTAACCACTTCCACACAGAAAATGGTGTCAGCACTGACAGATGTCGTATTTACTCGACAGTTGAAATCTGTGATCGACCAACCGACATAGCTCAAACCAATGACGAATATATGCACTCTTAAGGATCAAATGCAAAGGAGTTAATCACCTTGTTTTATTTCTATTTTAGTTTCATTTTGAATATTCCGAGGAAGGTCGTTTAAACCTCCTCAACTATTTTTGTAATAATCTATTTTAGGACCTATACTTTTAATATTTAAACCCCTCTCATGCATTTATAGAGGGGTCTAGAAATTTTATCTGAAACATTCTCGTCATAGAGGACGTCCAACTGTGTTGTAAGAGTGCCCAGGATGCTCGTCTTAGAATCTTCCAGGAGGTTGTCAATCTCCATCCGTGTTACACCTCCACTATGTGGTTTTCTTCCTCTACCCATTTGATCTTGGCTAGCTGCTCTTGTACGTGTGCTTCCCCATGAACACCTGATACAAAAATGAATAATTTCATCATAATATTCCTGAGAAATATCTCCTTTTCCCATTAATTTTAGAGTTTCTACCCATTCCTCTTTCATTCCTTTAATCAAGATAGCTCTTAGGACTTCTTTTGGTAGGGCAGTGTGTGGAGACCTCTGCAAATTATAATTAAATCGTTCTACATATTCTTCTAGTGTTTCATTATCTTTTGCAGTCATCTTAAAAATCTCATCTTTCAGTTCCCTAGTTTTACAAAAGTCCTAGTATATTTTACGGAAGGAGGCTTTTATTTTGTCCCAAGAGTTGATGGTTTTCCCACCTAGACCCATAAACCATCTCAAAGTTGCCACTTTCAGAGTGGAAGGGAATAATTTCAGCTTTTGGGGGTCGGTGGTATAGTCATACCCTCTACAGAGGACATCAAACTCAAACAGGAAAGCAGCAGGATCCTCTGTGATCATCCCATGGAAGATTGGGATGCTTTGCAATGGAATCGCCATCATAGGGGCATTGGCCACTTGGTTGACTATGGGGCACTCTAATGTCGAGGTTTGACCTTGGTGTGGCTGATTTTCCATTTGATCAAATATATGCTAATAATCTTCGGGGATTTCAAGCGATGCTTCTGGAGTAAGCAGAGAGTTAGCAACTCGAGCTGGCTTTACAGCTCTTGCTAGGTCTGGAATCTCTAGAGATCCTTGTTTAGATAGCTGTGGTTTTGCTTTAGTAGCCCCACTAGTTTCTCCTTTTCCTTCTCTTAAGTTACAGGATTTTCCCTCTTGTAGAGGATTAGAGTGTAAGCTTATTGTAGCTTGAAAAATATATTCCGATCCTCCTACTTGGCTTTGAATCTCAGCATGAGTTGCAGATGGTGAGCCTACTGCTTGAGGGATAGCAGTAGAACTTTTTCTAGGTATAGCCTAGAATCCTACTGATGCTTGAGACTCTGCTCTTCTTATGATTTCATCTATAAAGGTTGTTCTCCCAAGGTTCACCGATCCTTTGGGTTTTGTGGGTTTTGGTGGAGGATTCTACTCTTTTTCTATCTTTTTATTTCTAGTCATTCATAAAAACAAATTCCTATTTAACCTCTAAGGTTTTGTTGTAAAGCGGGCAGGTAAGCAAGAACTTTACTTGCTAGGTATGCAGGTTCTTACCTTCCATTTTTAAAACCCAGTTCTCCTACAGCAAAGAAATAAAAACAATCACTTGAAACACTCTCCCCGGCAACGGTGCCAAAATGTTGGCTCACTAAGATGTCTTTTTACAGGCAATCTTAATCCCTACATTAGTTGTCAACCCAAGGTAAGTCTTTCTATCTCAAGAGTGCCAACACAGTATGTGTAGTGAAGCTAGAGGTTATCTAATGATGAATCATTGCAATCACTAAAGGCTAATTCTTCAATTCAATTCACACAACTCTGAAAAGAACTATCTATGGAAGAAATACTCTCAACACACACTGCAATTCTATGAAACTTGTTCCAAAATCAATTGAAATTGAATGAAAATAAGAACTACACTTAGAATAGTTCAAATAAGCTTATGTAAAGAAACTATGACTATCAAACAACAATGTTAATCTATAACAATCCAAATCAATTTGCATTACTCAATTGAATAGCAGTAGTAAGTGAACAACAATCAATAATCGGTAATTGAATAGCAAATAGCAATAAAGGATTCCTAAAGGGCAAACATTTTATATTGCAATTTGTAGAAGTTAATCAGTCTTGTCTTTCAAGATCTATGATAACATCTATTCAAATGAACATGAATCTACTATCAACATGAATTCACTCATTCCAATCAAAGCGCTACTTAAGTACATCTCACGACTTCACTCTGAATCTAATTGAACAACAGTATAAATCAATATCACAAATATTCACAATAAATGAAATAACTGAACATTAAATCAATTGCACAGACTGAATATAAAACTATAACACAAAGGAGCAGTGGAACTTTTTGTGATTGGGCCCAGAGTTGCTAGAAGCCTTTGCTTAATAAAAACTCAAAATACGAAGATGTATCAAACACAACCTTCTTTCATTAACTTCAAGTAACAGCTAACAGAGCCACTGATATAACAATGTATATGTTTCAAAAATAATAATTACAAATTATAAAAAGTCTGAACTGTATGTAATTGCCTTTTGGCCCTATATATAACATAAAAGAGAAACTGGATAAAAGTGAATCCTCGTGATCAGGGGATCCTGAGGATTTCACAATATAAAATCTGATCATATGATAAAACAAGAATGTTCAAACTAATCTTCTGCTTCCTTGTCTGCCCCAAATGCCATGGCTTTTCCCTTTTATGGCCTCGTGTTGTTCTGCCAACTGAACAACTTTTTCCCAGTCGCATCTCTGCATACAAAGATAGCAGGTTAAATTGCAGTGGAAGCACTTTGGGCTTGATGAAGCTACATGGGAGATGGATGATCAGATGTAGACTATGTATCCTTCTCAATTCGCTGGTTGAGAGGATGTCTTTTGGTATATGTTTTGGCATGGTGTTTTGGTATATATATATATGTGTGTGTGTGTGTGTGTGGATGTAAATACAGCCATGAGTTGTGTTATAAAACTCCAATAAGAGGTATGGGTGTCATGTTGTTATGTTTGTCATGTTAGTTTGCTTTTCAACGGGTTGATCGTTGTAAATATTGCATCGAGCTAATTTATAAAGCTACATGGATAGTATGTTTTTCTTTTCATCAGTCTTGTTGGTTGTAGGTGTCATTGAACACCAATGACAATGTTCCCCTAAGGGGGAGGGGTTTGTAACAACCACAGGTTAAAAACCATATGTAATAATGTTAATAAACACAAAAATAAGACCAAGGTGATCGAACACTTATTCCAAGATTAATGTTGGGAAAAACATCCTAGTGTGGGTTTTCATTTGGTTTAGTATGGTTAAGGGGAATTGGCTAAGGCATTGGAAAGACAAAATGCATCAATTGGCATTTATTTACGAAAATAAAGGAAATTAGGAGAAAAGGAAGGTGAAAGGTCACAGGTTGCATGTGAGGAGGGAAATGAAGGAAAATAATGGAAAATTGAAGAAATTAGAAACCTCATTGATAAAAAGACTTCTGAAGATCAATACATAACTTTTGTCAGTTTAAGCTTTTGTCAGTTCAGTTTTGGATCTTTCTCTCTATTCTCTCTATCATACTCTTGGAAACTTAGAGTTTTCTTAGAGCACTCTAGCATTGGATCAAGGAAAGAAAAGGAAGGTCAAGAAAGAACAGGGAAGCAAATATCAAGCAAGGAAGAGTGGGAACAAGCAGCTACATCGGGATTAATTGTAGGTATCAAGTTGCATGTATTATTTCCTTGCTAGTTTGGCCATGCATGTGTGTTTTTGGTTCTCTTGTTGTCATTGGAATGGGTCTTTCCAGGTGTGGCAGTGGTTTTTTAGCCTTACCTTGCCATTTACGGAAAACCATGGTGTGATAGGGTTTCTCCTAATTAGCTGAGATGGATTGCGGGATGGTTTCAAAAATGAGTGGGGTGGTCTCACAAAAAATCACAAGGCCTAGGAATCCCCTGATCAGTAATGGCGAGATACATGGTAAAACGTAGTTTTGAATTCCCTTGTTGGACCTAGGAATCCCTTGATGGTAATCGCGAGACACATGGTAAAGCCTAGAGGTGAATACCCTTGTTGGGCCTAGGAATCCCTCGACCAGTAATGGCAAGATACATGGTAAATCCTAGATGGTGGAGATAGACAAATTCCTCACAGTTTAGGTGGAGAGATCTAGGGGAATCCATGCTTGTTTAGGGCCTATTGATCCCTTGACCGGTATATGGCAAGATTGTGGTAAAGCTTGTAGTGTATGTTTATTTTTTGGGCCTATGAATCCCTTGGTGGGATACATGGTAAAGCCTAAGGAAGCCTTGATTGGTTTTGTTGTGAGTCCCACATTCATGCTTGGAATATGGCTCAGGGGTGATTGGCTGAAAGAAATATTTCGTTAAACCCAATCTATGGTCGGGTGGTACGTGGAAGTCCCTGACCTGGTTGAATTTTTCATATGTTAATAAGAGCTATTTTCCTATTGTGTATTATGTGCAAATGTAATTGTTAATATGTGGTTTTAATGGTTGTTCTATCATTGTTATTCTATTGGTTATATGTTGGTTATAAGCATGGTTTATGAAAGACTTGAGTTATGGATTTCATCTTGTTTTGTTTAGTAAATGAACTGTTAATGAATGTATCACCTAATAGATGATATTGTAGCTATTAAGAGAGGACATCATACATTCTTGATGATTCTCAGATAAGTATGAAGTCCCTATGCTCAGATGTGTATATATGACTTGCAAATTACATCTTCATGATGTGTTTGAAAAAATGTCTGTCATGGCTAGGCCTTGTCAAGTCTGTAGAAATTTTGAATAATATGACACATATTCACAAAGATTATCCTGATTATACACTTATAAGCGGAACATGCATAATACATAACCTCCTCTACGTTGATCATCAATTTACAGAAGCAGAAACATTCACAAGCGTACATAGAAGCATCAATCACACATATCAACACAGTATTTTCCCGGGGAAAGCATCTCGCTAAAAAACCCCAACTATCTGTATATTATAGTGATTGAATCATGTAACAATACATAGTACAACACTCCTCACAAGTACTCAGTACTATCTCCACATGCTACACACAATACATCTAAGGTCTGATCTCCAAATCTCCCCCGCTGCTTGCTTGCCTCCACTGCACAATACCTGCTCAAGAATTGATGAGAATGGTTTACCAAACTCGTATTTGACCTGCAAATAATCACTCACACTGTGTTGGACGTGAGCATAGGCTAAAATTCTTGGTATTGGCCAATTCATTGGCATACTCAATCCCTCTGATTGTGCAAATCATCATGCACAACTATAGTCACAACTGATAGCAATCTGATCCTCTAACACCTGTCCCTACTGAACTGAACATGCACTGACATGCAACTGAGTTAACTGATGTATTCTATAGTTGCATTATGAGTTAATAACTTGTGAATTAATTAATAACTAATTCACCCAACTCATCTCTAGTCTATTGATCAGTTAGACTAAATACAACTAGTTTAACAAAGTTAAACTGAACACAACTCCATTAACTGCACCTCTAGTCCACTAAACTCAACTCACTTGAGTTCTAACTGAAGTCCTGCATGCAAATATTGGTCATCCAATAGGTAACCACGTATTTCCTTCTGGGATCTGCATGTACCACATCCGTAGATCATCCTGAAGTGCTCCAAGAGAATAAGACAAAGTTTATAGTCCAAATATTATTATGAGACAATAATATTTGACTTTTCTATTTTTGACAGCCAGTCTAAAAATAGACTTTGATCACTCATACTGTGATCACTCATACTGTGGTCACCCATACTGTGGTCACCCATACTATGATCACTCATACTGTGATCACCCATACTGTGATCACCCATACTGTGATCATCCTTGCTGGGATCCAAAAATAGAACTTGCGCCATAATTTGCCTGCGGGCCCACTTAGTGAAGGCGACTCTTTTCACTAAGCTCCATCATCTTGTTGCATTCTCAACAAGCATTTCTTGTTGCACACTTTTCAACAATCCCCTCTCAACAAGAAAGGCTTCCTCTCAAACCCGATCCTGTAACTCTGGAATGTTCTCCATGCAACACATCTGGCCGGTCCACTTGCTCTGTCATCAAAGTCTCTGACTGCTATTGCCTCTGTCGACCGAAGACTCTGCATCTCTATGCTCTTCAGTATCTGACTGCTCTAGCCTCTGTCACTTTGATTTCTGACTGCATCTGTGCTGCTGCTAGTTCTATCTCCCAGCATTGCATCTGCACTACACCTCCCAACTGGCCTCCTTGTTGGGCTAGAAACACCCTCTGATGCTGAAGCTCTACCTGCTGCTGATAAGTGCTCCCTCTCTGACATCTGCGCTACTGCAACATCTCCATGCATCTCGCACCATTGCACACCTCTCTGTGCCACCTAGCACTGTGCAAAACACTTGTGCCTCTCGCATTGCTGCAGCCTGCTAGCTACGCGCTGTCCTGGGATTCCTTGCACTATCGCTCTCTCTGCCGCTCCATCCGCATCTATCTCTACCCAATCAGTCATTTCCTGCTACTACACATCTGGGGTTCCCGTAGCAAGGTCTCATCCAAGAGGTTGGGTACCTCAAGGATCCTGCCCCTCCTCCTTGGGATAATCAATCCACATCACTCCACCTCCTACCTGGAGGTATGGCTGCATGCGATCCCTCAGCCCACCTGGCTTGAAGTTTCCCCCTACTGGAGGTCTCTGCATGAGTAGATGTCTCTACTCGATCTCCTCTCAGCTTCCCTTGTTGTGGCTGCTCCACAACCTCCTGAAGTTGTTGCACCAATCGTGGCTCCTCCACAATCATCTGAGACTTCTTCTGGCTCTGCATGTTGAGAGGTAATATACGCTCCCTCTCAACCACCAAGTCTCCATCAGTTGCCTTGCTGCTCAAGGCTTTGCATGCATCTTGAACCTCAAGAGCATACAGGTTCTTGACCCGTGAACCAATCTGCTTCACCTGTCTAGTGATGATGTGTCTAAGGAAAACCTTTCCCTTACTAAAGACCACATCATAGCCTCTGTCTTCCAACATCGCGATCGACACCAAGTTTCTCTTCAATCCTGGTACATACTTGACATCGGTCAAGGTAAGGCGAGCTCCATTCTCCCTCTGAAAAATAACCGTGCCTACACCTGAGACACTATACTTCTCATCATTACCCATCCCTATGAGTATCTGGAGATCTTTCTCCTCCAAAGTACTGAACAAACTTTTGTCATCGGTCATGTGGAAAGAAGCTCCACTGTCAAGAAACCAACCACTTCCCATCATGGATGAAACCATGCATGCGAAGAGTGTGAAATCCAACTCAAACTGTGAAGCAAGTGCCTCACCTTCAGATCCTTCCCCGGATCCCTTCTTGGACTTCTTCTTTGGGTAATTAGTAGCATAATGGCCCAACTCATGACAACGAAAGCATCTCACCTTCGACTTGTCAACCTTCTTCCCATAATTGGAAGAACTGTATTCGGAAAGAGAAACCTTCCCCTTCCCCTTCTTCGCCTTACTCGCTAAGGCACAGTTCTCCTCATCCTGCATGGATGAAGAACCATCTTTGGTGCTCCGTCTAATCTCCTCTTGCACAAGATCCGACCAAAGTCTCTCCCATCCTGGCAATTTCTCCCTTCCATTCACTGAGTCCTGGTAGCTATGCCAACTCTTAAGAAGGCCAAGGAGTGCTAGACTCACCAAGTCCTCATCATCAACAGTCACCCCCACACTTCCCAGCTCATCCCGGCATTGGGTGAACTTCGCGAGATGCTGGGGCATACTGCCACCATTCTCGCATTTGATGTTTCTGAGTTTCACTCTTGCTTTGGAATTAAATTCAAATTCCACCAGCTCAAAACGCAACCGCTTCCGATCTAAAATTCGTGAGAACAAAGTATTTCTTATACAGAGATCGACTGTATGGGCATTCACCGGATATCTCACCTTCCAAAAGAAGGATGAATCCAGAGGCTACCTAGCCCGATTACAGACTCTGCCTGAAGAAATAAAATGTAAACACTTTCTGAATAATAGATCCGATGATCAATCCTCGCTTGATATCCTGTAAAAATCTCTTCTACAAATCAAGCAGCTCTGATACCATGTAGAATTTTGAATAATATGACACATATTCACAGAGATTATCCCGATTATACACTTATAAGCGGAACATGCATAATACATAACCTCCTCTACGTTGATCATCAATTTACAGAAGCAGAAACATTCATAGGCGTACATAGAAGCATCAATCACACATATCAACACAGTATTTTCCCGGGGAAAGCATCTCGCTAAAAACCCCAACTATCTGTATATTATAGTGATTGAATCATGTAACAATACATAGTACAATACTCCTCACAAGTACTCAGTACTATCTCCACATGCTACACACAATACAGCTCAGATCTGATCTCCAAATCTCCCCCGCTGCTTGCCTGCCTCCACTGCACAATACCTGCTCAAGAATTGATGAGAATGGTTTACCAAACTCGTATTTGACCTGCAAATAATCACTCACACTGTGTTGGACGTGAGCACAGGCTACAATTCTTGGTATTGGCCAATTCATTGGCATACTCAATCCCTCTGATTGTGCAAATCATCATGCACAGCTATAGTCACAACTGATAGAAATCTGATCCTCTAACACCTGTCCCTGCTGAACTGAACATGCACTGACATGCAACTGAGTTAACTGATGTATTCTATAGTTGCATTATGAGTTAATAACTTGTGAATTAATTAATAACTAATTCACCCAACTCATCTCTAGTCTATTGATCAGTTAGACTAAATACAACTAGTTTAACAAAGTTAAACTGAACACAACTCCATCAACTGCACCTCCAGTCCACTAAACTCAACTCACTTGACTTCTAACTCAAGTCCTGCATGCAAATATTAGTCATCCCATAGGTAACCACGTATTTTCTTCTGGGATCTGCATGTACCACATTCGTAGCTCATCCTGAAGTGCTCCAAGAGAATAAGACAAAGTTTATAGTCCAAATATTATTATGAGACAATAATATTTGAATTTTCTATTTTTGACAGCCAGTCTAAAAATAGACTTTGATCACTCATACTGTGGCCACTCATACTGTGGTCACCCATACTGTGGTCACCCATACTGTGATTACCCATACTGTGATCATACCTGCTAGGATCCAAAAATAGAACTTGCGCCATAATTTGCTTGCGGGCCCACTTAGTGAAGGCGACTCTTTTCACTAAGCTCCATCATCTTGTTGCATTCTCAACAAGCATTTCTTGTTGCACACTTTTCAACAAAGTCAGGTTCTTGTTTAATTTTTGCATTAGAGGCCTTGTCATCTTGTTATTTATCATTTCTAGAAGTTTCATGAAGTTTTGGGTAGAGGCCTGAGTCCTGGCCTTGAAAAAGTGGCTAAGGATCTAGGGTCGTTGACACAAAACTACCTGAAAAGCCTGCAGTCGCATGGATGCCCATGTTGTGCATGCAACTGGAAGGTTTCAATGGCATGGAGGGCTTGTCGTGGGTGCAACTGAGGGTCTATCTCAATCAGAAAGAATGTTAACTCAAGGGTTTGACACCTGGAGTGGTTGGTTAGCCCCTGGGGGTCCTGTAGCTTTTGAGGAAGGTTAATTTGGTTTTGATTTTTCGATTCCACTTCATTAACTATACTTGGGGAGTTGAATCATATCATAGTAACTCTTTGTCACATGTTTACCCTAGTGGACCGGTTAGCTTGGGTAAATGTGGGAGGAGAGTGTTACACTTACTCCTTTCTTAAAATATTTAAACGGTGGAAAAAGAAGGTGGATTGAGGAGAACACAAGTGGAGTTGGACATTGTCTTCTGCTTAGTTGCAACACACATTTTTGTAGCCATTCCTTGGTTGAATAAGACGAATAATATTATTGTATTCTTAGGATAATAAGACATGAACAACATGAAAAGTCATTTAAAGATTTTGTTATTATGTGGGAAATTTGTATTGTTTTCTACTTTGTTGAGTATGTGAGAAAAATTGGCATTATGGCATTAGTGAGTTTTAGAAAGCGTATGTCCTAATTTACAGGGAGATCATTGTGTGTGAAATATAGTTGATCTTTGTGTGTGAAATAAACAATTATAAGTAACTAAGCATAAGTAAACCACATAGAATAGTGCACATATTCAAACTTAGTAATTACATATTTTTTAATATATTGAATGTCTAATAATAGCATTTTTGAATCAACAATTTTTTAGTATATACATTATATTATAATATAATCTGTGAATGCAAATAAAGCCTTGAAATAAAATAGATATCTCTAGGTGTTCTCTCTTCTTCTAGTTAAAGACTCTCATAGTTGACCTTAGAGTCCACAATAGTCTTATACATTTTCAGTGTCATGGATTTTTTTGTTTTGTTTTTGTTTTTGTTTTTATTTTTAATTAATTTGCATTACCTCAAAATATTAGATTACATCAAACTTCTCATCGTTGATAAGCACAATGCATCCCAATACATCCACTCTCTCCTTGGACTAACTATGTAAGTCGGGAATAATCATGGATTTGTGAGAAGGTCTTTCTTTCTTTGGTGGACATCTATTCACCTTGAGAAATTATTAGAGATAGCTAAAGAGGTACAATAATTGAGTTTTATGAATTACTTTTATTTCTGTGAATTTTATTATTAGGAATAATTTAAAATAATACAATAATTGAGTTTTTATAAGCCAATTTCAATTCCAAAATTTTTGCATATGTATGTAGCTTTATGAATTTAAAACAATAAACTATTATGCTTTATTTGAGAGATGATTATTTCAATACTTATTATTCATAAAAATTACATGTAATAATTTAACAAAAATTTAACACTTTTATTTTTGAATAATTAAATATAAATTTGATTGTCATATATCTATAGACTATTTTTAAACTCATAAACTATTTTTGATCTAGTAGACATTAAAATATCATCTCATTTCATTATATCAAATACATGAAAAACAAATTACATTTTCACTTAAACGAAAAAATAAATTTGAAATCCAACTCTGGTGGGATCCACACGGACACCAACACCGTGATATCAGCACATTCTACAGTATCAGTCATATACCGAGAATACTTGGCCGTCGAATACACCTACAGATTTTCCATATCTATCAACGTTTTGAAAATAAATCAAAACACACTCACAGGTATTTGAGACTTGAAATTCCCATCTTGGCAGCGACTGTCCTGGTAAATTGAAGCACGGATGGCCTCGAATTTTCTCTTAACCAGAGGAAAAAAATTGAAATTCAGCCCTGGTGGGATCCACACGGACACCAACAAACAGGGACCGCAAAACTTTTAGCACATATTCTAGATTTGAAATCATGACATCAAATTTTCTATTAACCAGAAGAATAAGTTTGAAATTCAACCTTAGTGGGACCCACACGGATACCATCAGACAGGGGCCGCAAAACTTTTAACAAGCATTCCAGATTTGAAATCATGGCATCAAATTTTCTCTTAACTAGAAGAATAAATTTGAAATTCGACCCTCATGGGATCCACTCGGACGCCAACAAACACCGCAAAATTTTTAACAGGTATTCCAGAGTTGAAATCCCTACCCTAGCAGCTACTGTGCTAAATTGAAATAGCAACACGGATGTATTCAATTTTTCTTTTAAGTTGAAACAGAAACATGGATGGAGTCAAATTTCGTCTTAACTAGAAGAATAAATTTGAAATTTAAAATTCAACCTCGGTGGGATTCACATTAACACTTACAAGGATAGGATTGGAGTTGTTTTTAGTGTTATTTTTTTGGTTCCGGAATCCGACAGAAGTGAAATCTTGATTTGTGTTATTTAAACTAGTGTTTTGACTGTATATATAGATGCAGCGCCCTTAAAAAACCTAGGACATTTCAATTGTGCAGGGGTTACCTATCAAGTTTGTGATTTCAGTAAATTCCAACTTGATTTTAGAGAAATTAGACAAGAAAAACTCACCAGAAAAACTTCCAAAAAGTCTCACTAAAAACAACTCGTTTCAGATTTGAAAATCCTAATGATTTTAATGATGTTCAGGAGGCTAAACAACTTAAAAAAACCCAGAGAATAACAACTTATCCTAATGATTTTAATGATGTTCAGGAGGCTAAACAACTTAAAAAAACCCAGAGAATAACAACTTTAACTTATTTTCGTATTCTTTTCCATGTCTAATTTTCTACTCAGAATCTTGAAAGCTAGCAGTATGATTAATCTATCTTCATCAATTAAAGGACCAGAGAGTGACAACTTTAACTTATTTTCATGTTCTTTTCCATATCAAATTTTCTGCTAAGAATCTTGACTAGAAAACTAGCGATTTAATTAATCTTATGTTTATCAAATAAATAATGCAAATTGATCTTAGCAGCGACTCTCCTTGTAAATTAAAACAGTAAATTGAAACACAAATGGCATCAAACAAATTTTCTACGAAATCACCTATCGCCTCCGTCTATTAATGGCATATGATGTACCCTAAAACACACATCTTCTTCAGTAACTCTCCTCGTACATTGAAGCACAAGTTTCTCAGGTTTTATACTCGATATACTCCCTTCAGCTTCAGTTTGCTATTCGAGTAACAACATGGCCCAAAAACCTCCATCTTCTTCCAGTAACGCTGTGGATATAGGAACCGGAGTTGTTGCTCAAGTTATAGCAGACATTGCCAAAGAGGGGTTTTTGGCTCCAATCTTGAGGCAATTGGATGCTATTATTCACATGGAGCCAAACAATCAATATGTGCTATATAACAGAGAGCGTTTGAAGAACCTTTCACAAGATATATCTGTTGTCTTTCGAGATAGTGAGAACACAACGCACTCTGGAATCCTCCAATATTTTGTGGGGAGGATGATTAATCTCATAAAAAGGGCGTCCTCCAATGTGTTATTATTATATCACAAGAAATTGGCATTTGGGATCATAATAATAATTATTTTTAATCAATATGTTATTTTTTTTATTTTGTTTTATTTTATTTTTTAGAAACAATTTTTGAAACACTTTTTTATTTTTATACATATATTTCATTATAATACATATAAGTACATCAAAATTATCACAACGGAGAGACAAAGATCGGTTACACAAAATCCCCTTTCTTACTTAAGCAAGGAAACTGCAGTTTCACAAAATCCTCCTTACATAAGCAATGAGTGCTGATATGTCAACTGAAGAGTATCCATATCTTTCTTGAAAATGGCATTCGTTGAAAAACGATGTTTGAATTAATAAAAAACACATCCACAGGTCAGCTCTATGATAGAGAGTCTGAACCAAGAGAGTCTGGCTCTACAAAATTCTCTACATTGTCCATATACATCACATATTATATAGTAATCATAGATTTAGGGAAGTTAGAACCATAACCTAAGAAATAAAAACTAATTCTTATCCTGAGCTCTCGTGAACCAACTCTCACTATTCTAGGATATTCTCCATTATCTCTAACACTCCCCCTCAATAGAGAAGGGGTTCACAAATATGCCTAACATCTCCCTAAACATTTCAAACTTAATTTTGCCAAGAGGCTTAGTGAAAATGTCTACAACATTATCACATGTATTACAATATACAACATGGATTTCTTTTGATTGCACTTTCCCCCTGACAAAGTGGAATTATGTATCAATGTGTTTAGTGTTCTTGTGAAACATCAGATTATTAGCAAGTTTGATTGAACTCTTATTGTCGCATCCGATTGTTGTTGCATCTTTCTGTTCTTCCCCGACATCCTGGAGAAGTCTCCGCAACCAAACTACCTCACACGTTGCTACACACATAGCTTGATACTCTGCTTCTGCTGAAGACAAGGAAACTGTATTCTGCTTCTTGTTGCTCCATGTAATCACCCCGGATCTAATGTTGAATGTATAGCTTGTTATGGATTTGCGATCGTCTACATTTCCAACCCATTCTGAATCTATAAATCCTGTCAATCTAACATCATAGGAATCAGTGTAAATAATACCATAGTCTACAGTACCTTGCAGATACCTCAAAACACATTTCGTTTCATTCTAATGACTCTCAAGTGGCATGGACATGTATTGACTTAGCATACTGTTATGAAACCAGCTCAAGAAAAGATAGAAAAGATAGATCAACGCCTTAGAATTCAGCCTCTTCGAGGGGGAAACCTCCTTTACATTACATAAATGAACAATTCTTCGATGATACAAATGAAAAGACCTCTTTTCTATATATAGGAGTCTAAGGGGTCATAACATAATCAAAGCCGACATAACAATAATAATGTAAGGGCACAATAATAACAATAGTGGGCTTCTATGGGGCACAATAGTAACAATATGGGCACTACATGGGTACATCAATATAATAGGTGGGTTATACTAATAACAATAAGGGGTTACACTAGTAGTATAGGGGCCTAACATGCCCCTCTCCTTCAAAAAGCGTTGTCCTCAACGCTTGAGTAGTTCTTGATGCTTCTGTATAAAATTCTTGTCCTCCCATGTGAAATATTCAGCGGGTAAGTTCTTCCACTTGATGAGATACTCTAAAATTGATCGATTTCGTAGCTGTCAGGTTCTTGTTTCTGTGACTGCTCCAGGTTCCAATATGATTTTTCCTTCCTCTTTAATTTCTGGCAATATTGTTTGAATTGGGATCTTTTGCAACTTTTGAATAAGTGGCCATACTTCTTCGTCCTTCTTCCATTCATCCCTTGCTTCGTTTATCCAATCTGGTTGGATAATATAAATAGCACAAAACAATGCTTCCACATCCTCATCCTTGAAGAGTCTTCCCATTCAGTAAGGACGCCATTTTTTAAGTGCCCGTTGTTTCGTTTGATTTTGCACCGAAGTGGCGCTATCCTTTAAAAGTTGGAAAACTTGTTTTTGATGCTCGATGTGACCTTTCACTACTTGAACCTTTTTCTTCTTGATATGTCCTTCTATCTCTAGAGTTTGAGGAGTGGTAATTTCTTCCAATCCTTTACAAGATATGGTCGAATTTATTTCTTGATGCTCGATGTGATCTTTCACTTCTTGAACATTTTTCTTCTTTATATGTCCTTCTATCTTGATAGTTTGAGGAGTGGTAATTTCGAACAATGAATTACAAGATATGGTTGGATTCATTTATTCTTTCTCGATGTGATCTTTCACTTCTTGCACCTTTTTCTTCTTGATATGTCCTTCTATCTTGAGAGTTTGAGGAGTGGTAATTCTTGCCAATGCTTTACAAGATATGGTCTGATTCATTTCTTCTTTCTCTGGGGTGGGGTCCTGGCATATATCTTCTTCTTTTGTTGTTTCTCGATCCTTTTCTTCCTCCTCTTCATATTCTATGTAAAATAATTTCTTCTGAGCACACTTATGACCTTTAGTGCATTTGCTATCACAATTGTAACAAAGCCCTTTTTCTCTTTTTTCTTCCAATTGTTGTGGTGTAACCCTTGTAGGTTGTGGAACGCTAGGAGAAACAACACTTCCATCTTTATAGTTGTGAGGGGTACACGTCTTGGTTTCCATAATTTTGCTTTCCACTATGTCACAAAGCCCTTTTACTCTTTCCAGTTGTTGTGGTGTTGCTCTAAAGAAGGTGTTGCTCTTTATATCCTCATAATGTGCTATGATTTCCTCCGTGAAAATTGACCACGTAACAAGTTGTTTACGAGAACAAAGCCCTTTGTACCATAAAAATTGATTTGGTTCTAAATATGAAGATGCAATACATACCTTTTGTAACAGTTTTACACCATGTATATCAAAATATTGCTCCATCTGAAGTATCCAATTTACCGGATCCTTGCCATCAAACTTCCTCATCTTGCTTTTTCTTGATTTTAGGAGCTCTACCCTGAAACGACTATAACTTTGTACTTTCAGATATTTAAGTTCTGAAATTGCTACCTGTAGTAGCCCTCTGTGTCCTATTTTTGATGCCACAAGTCTGACCCAAATTGGATTCTCCAAGGAATAGTTATGTGGAATCTCCCACAGTGACTTGCTTATAGACTAGTTCAGTAGAGCGAATTTGTACGACGTGCCACGAGTCACTGTTTCGACCTTTGGATCTGAAACATGCATACAAGAAACTACAGTCCGTCCTCTTTTCGTACCTTCTTATGAAATTTCAATCCGATCCCCAGAGAGAAAGTTATGACGATTTTCCCCAGGTCACCTGTTTTGAATGTAATTCAGGAGTCTGCAAAATGGCCAAATTCCTCAGATCATATCTCCGCAAATATCGCGCGAAAAGCTATGAAATTTGGACCCAAGGTTCAGCACGATTTCTTCTCAAATGGGTTTTTTTTACGACTTCTGAAACGTCACAGAAAAAAAGTTATAGTGAAAATTCCACGATGCCCTGTTTGGAGCAGCGAAACCCTAGAATCCAAAGCTCTGATATCAAATGTTATGAAACCAGCTCAAGAAAAAATAGAAAAAATAGATCAACGCCTTAGAATTCAGCCTATTCAAGGGGGGTAACCTCCTTTACATTACATAAATGAACAATTCTTCGATGATACAAATGAAAAGACCTCCTTTCTATATATAGGAGTCTAAGGGGTCATAACATAAGCAAAGCCGACATAACAATAATAATGTAAGGGCACAATAATAACAATAGTGGGCTTCTATGGGGCACAATAGTAACAATATGGGCACTACATGGGTACATCAATATAATAGGTGGGTTACACTAATAACAATAAGGGGTTACACTAGTAGTATAGGGGCCTAACACATACTAACTACATAAGCCAAATATGGTCTAGTAGTGGTTAGGTAGATTAAGCTTCCAACCAATTGTCTGTAAAGTGTCGCATCTGCCTCTTTAGATCCATCCTTACTCTGAAGTTTGATGTTCTGCTATAGTGGTACTGCTGCAGCGTTACACTGATCCATCCTGAATCTTTCCAGTAGACCTTTGACATACTTACCCTAGGACATAAAAATTTGTTTTGAATCTCTCCAGATTTCAAGATCCAAACAATATCTTAATTCACAAAGGTCTTTCATTTTGAACACCTGTGACATTTGTTGCTTGATTTCTTTGATTAGAGCAATAGTATCACCTGTAATAATTAAATCATATACATACAAAGAAATCAACACTATGTGCCCTTGTTCATCTTTCATGGTATACAAATTAGGGTCATTTTTACTTATGTTGTAGTCAAGTTGCAAAAAAATGAATCAATATTTTCATACTAGGACCTGGGTGCTTGCTTTAGTCCATAAAAAGCTTTCTTTAATCTACAGACTAAATGTTCTTTCTCTTTTTGGACAAACTCCTCAAGGTGCTCTAAATAAACCTCCTCTTTCAATTCTCCATTTAAAAATGCAGACTTTACATCTAGTTGGTGAATCATCCAATGTTTCTTAGTAGCTAAAGCAATTAATATTATGATGGTATTTAGTTTAGCTATGGGAGCAAAGGTTTCTTGATAGTCAATGCCTTCTTTTTGTGAATACCCCTTTGCTACCAATCTAGCTTTTAATTTATCTGTGGTTCCATCTACATTAATCTTTGGTTTATACAACCATTTACAACTTATGTTTTGATTCCCTTTAGGAAGTTCAACCAACTCTCAAGTGTTGTTCCTGATTATAGATTCATATTCCTGTTCCATAGTTGTTTTCCATTCACTACATTCATTTGCTTCCTTATAACTAGAAGGTTCAACAACATTCATCATACTAGTTATAAAAGCATTTTCCCTATATCTAGCAGGCAATTGAGTCTGCCTACCTGATCTTCTAAGCATTGGTGTAGCTTCTAATCCATTTTGAGTTTCCTTTGTTGGACTCGGCCTGATCACTGCATTTGAATTCTCTTCTTCTGCCTTTGTCTGCTGAACCTGGTTGTTTCCTGTTTCTTCACTTTCTTCCAGCAAGAATGGAATATCCCATTCCTCATTGCACTTATTAGATTCTTCATGACCCTGCTCATGGAATATGACATCTCTACTAACAAAAATATTGTAAGTAGAGGGATTAAATAACCTATAAGCTTTATATTGTGAACAATACCCTACAAAGGTACATCTGATGGCTTTTGAATCTAGTTTCTTATGTCTTCCTTTGAAATATGGGCAAATGCTTTAGACCCAAACACTCTTAAATGTTTTACTGCAAGTTTAAATCCATATAATGCTTCATAAGGAGTTTTAAACTCAAGATTCTTTGTAGGACTCCTATTTTTCAAATAGACTGTAGTATTCAATGCTTCAGCACAAAAAACATTCGAAAGATCCTTACCTTTCAACATGCTCCTAGCACATTCCACCAATGTTTTGTTCTTTCTTTCCATTGCTCCATTCTGCTGAGGAGTATGGGGCACTGTGAATTGTTGTAATATTCCATGGTCTTCACAATACTTGATAAGTTCATCCTTCCTGTATTCTCCCCCTTGATCGAAGCGGAGAATTTTTATATGCTTCCCTATTTGCTTTTCAATCATGTTTCTGAACTACTTAAAGTATTCAAATGTGTGAATTTTCTTACTCAAAAAATATACCCAAGAAAACTTTGTGCAGTCATCAATAAATAGTAAAAAATACAGTGCATCTCCTATTGACTTTGTTTGCATAGGTCCACAAAGATCTAAGTGCACTAATTCAAGTATGTCTCTCTATTTCTTTTCTACTCGAATAGGGAATTCTTCTCAATGCATCTTTCCTAATTTACAAGTATTACAATCATTATGCACTTGTTTTAACATAGGAATATCTCTTACCATTTCCTTTTTGTGAAGTAATAGCAAATCATTGTAGTTGATATGACCAAATCTCTAATTCCATAGCTCTTATGTAGTCAAAATTGCTATTGCCAAGGCTCGAACTAGTGCTGGTCTTACATCCAATTTGTACAGACCTTCTGTTTGAATTCCTGTAGCAATAGTCTTCATGCCACCTAATAGATATTTAATATAACAGTTAGATTTAAAAAAATCAACTTTAAGATCTTGATCTGTAATCATGGATATAGACATCAAGTTATTTGTTACACTGGGCACATACATGACATTATGAATTTGTCTTACAGTACCATTAGGTAAAATGATAGAAATTTTTCCACACCCTTTGATCTGATGGCATCTATCATCACCTAGGTATATTTGTGCTCCATCATTGATTTCTTTAAAATCTTCGAACCATTTCTTGTTTCCCGTCATATGTGTTGATGCTCCCGAATCTACATACTAGATGTCTACATCAACATTCTCATCAAAGTCTGCCATGAACAATCTGAAGTTCTACTCATGATTATCATTTGCGAGATGACCTGCATGTCATTTCTGCTTCTGCTGTTGTTCATGATATTTCTTCTTCCTGCACTCCTTAGCTATATGACCAAGTTTTTCGCAATAAAAACATTTAGTTACAGAGTTGTTTCTACTTAGATGCATACATTGAGTCTGATTTGGTCTTTTCTATGAGTTTCCTTCGTCTTGTTGTTGTGGATTTCCTTTTCCTTTGAAGAAGTTCTTTTTTTGCCACCAACGCAAGATTTGCACTCTGGGGCTTCAAAGTCAATATTCTTTCTTCTTCTTGCATTAATATTCCTATCAGTTCTTCAAACTTTGGGATCTTCTCTCTCGCATTTATCCTAGTGATGAACATTTGGTAGTCATCAGTCACACCATTCATGGTGATTGTTACAAGATCTGTATCTGCAGCCGTATCACCAATGTCTACCAATTTCTTCTTCAGATCTTTTATCCTCGCTATGAAGGAAAAAACTATTACATTTTCCTCCATATGTAGGGATAAGATCTTGCTCTTTAGGAACAAAATATGATTTGTATTCTTGATCTCATACAAATATTTCAAAATTCCCCAGATTTTGCTTGCTGATTTACATTCTCTGATATGTGGTGTGATGTAGTCTTTTAATGACATCTTCAGCAGTGTCTTTGCTTTACCTTCTCTCTTCTCCCAATCTGGGATCGATGTTGATCCAGCTGTTGGCTTCTGCTCATCCCCATTTGCAATCGTCCAAGCACCCTGCACTTCTAGTAGAGTTTGCATTTTGAACTTCCAATTCACATAATTGGAGCCATCAAGCTTGTTATGCTCATTCAAGTATGCTTCAATCATTTGATTATTCATCTTGACGATTTAAAAAAAAAAAAAATTGATAGGAAAAAAATAGATCTACCCCAGATCTATGTCAAAGACAATGTTTGATATACTAATTAGGTTCGCGGTTAGTCCGATCTCTTGACACTCTAATCGACAACTTGGCCTCAAGCGTTACCGATTTCTACTACTTTCAAACGTTTGAGTTAGTTGGTTCCCACTCTCAATACCACGCGAGAGTTGATTTCCTGTACACGGATTGCTTCTCAGCCTCTTACACGGGCTGATCCCGCAGTGATCCATGCCAATCCCTTAGAGGTCAAATGTTTAGATGAAGACACACAAATCTCCTAGCCTTCTCTATGCAGACTTCGGGCAGGTCTGCCAGCCTCAAACATGCGACCTCCTCCATGCAGTCTTCACCACATTGTGCGCTCTCCACAATAGTCTTGTGAAGAACCATGTATAGGGTCATCACAACCTTCTCTCAACAGACCTCGGCCTCCACGCAGCCTTCTCTCGGCAGCCATTGCCAAGACGTAGCCCCTTTTTTTGTTTGCACGGTCGGTGCAATTATCCAACACAGATTCACAATGGCGCAATTCACCATGGTGGATCCGCGCCAAAATGTTAAAATAAAATGCATGTAAGTCTCACAATGGGATCGTCGCGATTTTTCCCCCAAACCACGTGTCGATTTTGCCTCAGCCACGACTGGCAAATCCTTCACTCAGCGAATAGGTTTCTCAGCCCTGTCGCTCTGATACCATGTTAAAAAACAATGTTTGAATTAATAAATAACACATCCACTAGTCAGCTCTACGATAGAGAGTCTGAACCATGAGAGTCTGGCTCTGCAGAACGCCCTACATTGTCCATGTTATTATCAGGAAATCTAGTGTCCACTCGAATTTGCTAGTCCCACTAAGACGGGTAGCTATCTTAGAAACAAACAAACTAAAGTTATTTTCGTTTCCCTTTATGAGAGGTAGATGAGAGGGAAGTAAAGAGTACCAACCTCAGTCTTGCACTTGGTTCCTTGCTTGTTTCCTCTCCCTTCTGACAGATCTTTTCCACTCCTTCCTCGCTCACCCCGCTTCAAAGAGAACCTGTAAAGTCAAAGCAGCATAACACTATCGAAGTACAGAGATCTACAATCATAAACAATATAGGACCAGATATATATTGACCACACAAATGCATATATTATCAAACATACAAGAATGTGAAGGAAAACTCGAATAACTTTACTAATAGAAAGAATAACAAAGAGGATTACAACCATTGATTTGACCGAGCGTCATCCTCCCAGCATGAAAGCCCTTCTTCACCTCATGAAAAGTTTAGATCACCCAACACTATGATGTTCCACCAAGAAACCAACAACACTTCCTTACAAAATACAAGATTCCAGCCTCTGGATCTCTATGATGAGGGATCCATATATAGATGTTTGCGGGGGGGTGAGTCAGCTTCTGGGATTTTGATTAGTGTCCTCTCTCTGATAGTTCTTGGTTCCACTTGGAGATTCATGACCTCTTACTCATCCCTGGGCGAATTCAAAGAGGCAAGTGTCATAGGAGAAGTTTCTAGAAGATTCCATGATCATCCACCTTGCAAACTGTCTTTGCCATTTGTCTACTCTCACCCATCACACCCTACAGGAGGGCTTTCCAGTATGCATCAAAATTTTTGCACTGAGCAGGTGAGATGCATCACACCCTTAGCACTGAGCAATCTGTATGGTCCAGTTTTGACCAGTTCTGAGTAGTTTTCGATGGAGAACTTCTGGGAGATGATGTAATCAGTTGACCTTGTTCCTTTAGGGTATCAAACAACAGTTTTAGGGGCTCAAAATCCCTTGGTTTATGGACATATGTGATTGGGGTTGCAGTGGCCAAGTATGTCTATAACAGTTGCCCCCTAAAGCATGAGGTCGTTAATCTTTTGATGTCAGGTGAAATGCTTTATCATGAGGTTTCGAGGTTTTTCGAACTGGAAGGCAACCTGTAATAAGATACAATACAATACATTATCTTCATAATATTTTCATGATCTATCTGAGGCGGGCATTCCCATGCTCAGCTTTATAAATTCATTTCATGTACATAGGACAGACAACCGTCTGTGTGGCAGACTGATGATTCTGATAGAGCCATCATTCCTTGATTCAGATGATCATCTGTGCAACAATGATGTACATTTGATGTCTTTATTTTCCTGAATATATCGCAGCTTGGATGGATGAAACTAGATCTGGGGTCTTCAAACTCGTGCAATATTTGCCCGGAGTACAAGTCGATCCATGTGAAAGATGTTCTGGAGTCGAACATGGAAAGACATCGCCTGCTTACTAGCAAATGATGTAAGCTGTTAATAGGCGCGAGAGGAATCATCGATAATGATGATGACCCTCAAGGTAAGGTAGTACAATTCACGTGGTGTGAAAAAGGGACTTGGTGTCGAACACCATGTAAAATCTTTCGGTCGAAGGCCATTGATGTAAACCTATCGCCGAAAGTGAGAAACTTGCCATTGAGGCATGTAAGCTTCAAAGTACTGAAAGGGTTATTCCTAGGTCGACTTCTTGGATAATGAGCTGATGTCGAGAAGAAGTGACCCATCGTAGGAGGGCCTTAATTTATCCCACATCTACGACACGGAACAGAGCAGATGATTTTGCAGAGTTGAAAACGATCTGATGATACAAGGTTCAGGGTGGCAATCATGAAAGAATGGAGCGTGAATGTATTGCAGTGGATAAGACACAAGATGGGTTGGTGAATTCTCTGAGCGACTTCTCTTGAACATATCGGTGACACTGAAATGGATTGGTAGCGTTAACCCCAAAGATGGATGGTACGATGGACCAATGGTAATATGACCGGTGAACGGAATAACCCAACCCGACTTAGACATGGAGTGAAAGTGTCATGTTCAAGAGCGACTTGCTACCAATAAAGTTTCTTCAAGTTTTCTTCCCAATTTTTCCCTAGTCATTGCTGACCAGTACCTCTTTATTTTTATCAAGCTTGAGGAGGATAACATATTCTTATTCTATAATTTTCCCTTTGGGAAAACTCGTCGCTATGTTTTAACGAGCCTAGTGACAATGAGACTCATTCTTGTCTATATGGACAAGTTTGTCGCTATTGATTTTAACGAGTTTAACGACAATGATAACTCGGTCCTTTTTCAATTTTAGAGAGTCTGAAAAGGGACGGAAAGGAAACTCCAATAATCTTTTTTCGTCATGTAATCCCTTAAGTCCGAAAAAGTATAAAATAATATGAAAGGGATGAATTTTTGATAGTTTTAATGAGCCGAACAAGACAAGCGCTCAATCTTTTTGTGTAATAATCCCTCAGGGCCAAAAAGATTAAAATCTAGAGGAGGGATAGCACTTCTGATAGCTTTGACGAGCTGGAGAGGCCAATTGCTCGGCAATATTTTCATATTTATTGAGTCAGATGAAAAGAGCTTAAAGGAGACTCGTTTTTTGAGGAATGAGTGATATTTTCGGGTAGTAGCTTATTCCATGTGAGGTTTGGAACTTTCCAATCACACAAGTGTCAAGAGGATGGCTAACAGAATCACTCATCGTAGTTGTTCCTCAAAAGGGATAAACAATCAAATGGAGGCGTATGATCGGCTACAACAGAGTGGAGGTGATGATGAGAACACGACCAAGGCTCAAAAGCTGATGATAATGCATTCACAAAGGTTATTTACCGGATATTGGTTCATATTTTAATCAGCTTAAACTCTAGGGGAACATTTTCTCATTGCTTAGGTTTAATTTTTAACAAGCTTGAACTTTGCGTAAAACTGCTCGTGATAATGGTCATTGATATTCGATTCACCGTTAACACTTTGTTCCTTTGACGGTCATACTACCTTCTCAATTTCTTCATCAAACCGATTAGAAATGAAAATACATGCTTGAAAAATGAGTTAAAACACTAATACCCTACTCGAATTACGTGAAAAGTAATTTAAAAGTGGTTTTTACCCCTCATTTTACCATTTCATTTGAACTTGGGTTTGTTGGAGCTTTGGAGGTGTTTTCCCCCTTGATTTTCACCAGCTGATTTTGGGAGATTCTGTGGACGATTCGTGGCGCCGTCTGGACCAGGTAGGAGCTAAACCTGAGCTCTTCAATTGCATTCTTTCCTTTTTGAATTCTGAGCATGTTTCCCTGCCTTTTTAGGCCCCTGGGATTTGAACAATTCGCTATGGCCCCATCACACCCTTTCTATATCAAAAGGTGCGATGCATACTGGACTGGCCATTGGCCAGTCAGTATGCATCTCACCCAGTACACTGCTAGGGTGCGATGGGCGCAAGGAGGAAAACTTTTGCACTGTTTTTCATGGAATTTTTGCCTGTTTTTTGCCAAATCAGGATCCTGACTCTTCTCTTGTTTTTTTTTCAAAGATTCATCAGAGCAAAATGGTTGTTACATGGCGAGAACGCGAGCATGAAGAAGAGGACATGGTTGCCTTACATGATCCGGGTACGGTAACTGCATTGCGGAACTGTGGCTTGCTCAAGTTCTTTCGCATATCTAGCATGAGGCAACAAATCAACTTGTTGCAATATTTCCTCGATGCATGGGATCCTACCAACCAAGTGTTCCAGATCAGAGGCAAATCCATCCCCTTGACTGTTGTGGACATCTACTTTTTGACCGGTTTATCGAGGTGTGGTGCCCCTCTCTCACTATCAGGTTCCGCCCATGGGGGCGAATCCGTGAGGGATTATATTCGCCGATACTGTAGAGAAGGATCTCAGCTGAGTAGGGACGACAAGATCAATATCCGAGATGTCACTGACCAGTCCTTGAGGACTATTCTATTCACCTTTGCTAGACTGGCTGGTAGTGCGGCTCTTCACTTGGCCAACAGGTCCTATATGCAGTACGCCTTGGAATGCCTCGAACCAAAGGTGTTCAACTAGTGTGATGCAGTACTCCCTATGATAAAAGAACAACTGACCAAGGTGAAAAATGGAAGATCCAAGAACTTTGGCTATGGTTCTATTTTGACTGCTTTCGCCTTGGAGAAGATCCCACTGATGCAGCCACAGTACATTTCACTTGGTTTGCCACCACCGATTGAGCCACGGATGCAGAGATGGGTTGACCTTATGGCCCGACATGCTGGTCAGTCTCAGGTTTCTTTCTTTGATGCCTTCTTTGAGTGGTTCAACAATCAGGAGATGGTTTATGCCGAGTGTCCATATGCTGGTATGGATTTCCGGGGTGACCCATATTTGGTGATGCTGGCTGGTGAGCAGTGGGGTGTTATAGGTAAAATCTCTAACCATTTCTCTGTTTATTGCTTTTATAATGTTCTCGTGCTTTCTTTTATCAAGACTAATCAAAACTCATGTGCTCATGCAGATATTGGACCAGTGCGACCAACAGTGCGCCTGAGAGCACCAGCTACCGTTCCAGCAGGAGAGGCTGTAGGGAGGGCCGTCCTTCACGACTTGGATGTGGCTGAGACTCTTGTAGATCTACAAGATCAGATCGAGGGTCTCACCCTTGGTATCTCGGATGTGAGGACTGACGAGCTGCCTCTTAGATTACAGCGACATACTACTGGCATGCCGAGTCGATGGACTAGGCTTTTATGCATGATTGCACAGGCGGTGACTTGTTATCACCAGCATCATTAGACTAGGGTGCCCCTTAGCATTTTGAGTTTTTGGGTCATTTGACCAATTTTGTCGTGGTGACAGAACATTATGTATAAACCATAAACAGTTATATATATTTTTGATTTTTGGAGTACTATTTTGGTTAAGTTATATGATCGCGATGCAAATATTGATGAAATGATTCTCTTTTATAAATGTCGCAAATGTCCATCTAACACATAATTTTCCAATGAATCTGTTAATGTGTTTAAGTTTATGGAAATATGTTGATATTGAATAGAATCGAACTATCTCTCCAATATCTTGACCCTTAGGAACATGCAATAGATAGCTGGATTTCGTACGGAGTAGATACCGGTGAGTTGTAGAATGACGAGTTGTGAGTCTAGCCTGACAACAAGTCGGCGTATGCCATGCACGATGACATCAAAGAGGATTTCTATCAACGCGCTGTATTCAGCGATGTTGTTTGTTGACCGACCAATACATACCCCTTCGAAACTCACTAACTCGCCGCTTGGATCAAAGATGGCCCAGAATGCAGAAGATAGGTTCCACAAACTACGAATCGCTCCGTCGGCATATCCAACAAATGATTCCAATAGGTTCAACATCTGCAAAAAATGCAAAAGTGAATTACCTAACCAAAACGATTACTCTTAGCGAAAAAAAAATGTAACAAAAGCATAGGGGTTACTATATTGAGTCAAGCATAGTAACGCTTAAGGTACAACACGTTTCGGGGTTGCGCCAGTGGATCCCATCATAATCCACTAACTCGTAGGCTCCTTTTCCTAATATATGCTTAACAATATAGGGGCCCATCCATAAAGACTTGAACTTACTTGCTCCCAACTTATCGCACTCCTAGTCGTAAAGTAAGACCAGGTCACCTTCTGAGAAGACACGGGGTTTGACATTCTTATCAAACTATGCCTTGACTCATTTCTTATGGGCTTCGTTAGCTAAGGCGGCATCATGACAGGTTTCATCCAGTTGGATTAATTCCAAGAAACGAGCCTCCTCTTCTGAGGTTCCAGGGAGAAGGTCGACTGCGAGCTTGAGGGATGAGATTTCGCACTAAACTGGTAAGATTGCTTCCAGGCCATACACTAGCTAAAAGGGTGTAAACCCAGTTGCATTCCTCACCAGTGTCCGATATGCCCACAAGGCTGAGTAAAATATCAGGTGCCAACTCCGTTTTTGGACTCCAATCATCCTTTGCAACATGCGCTTCAGGGCCTTGTTGATTGCCTCAACTTGCCCGTTAGCTTGCAGATAATACAGAGTAGAGTTGTCGTGGGATAGTCCTAATTTGGTAGCCAACTCAACCATCATGTGATTGTGAAAATGCGATCCATGATCTGTGACTATAGCGTGTGGAACACCGAATCTGGAGACTACATGATTGAAAAAGAAAAGAGCAGTCGTTTCGCCGCTGTTGTTTAATGTAGCCATCACCTCGGCCCATTTAGTAAAATAGTCAATTGCGACTATGATATACCCATGCCCCCTGGTCGAGGTGGGGTTAAATGTCATGAAATCTATGTCCCATTTGGCGAATGTTCCAACAACAACTACTCGCTGTAGAGGTGCAGGAGGTATTCTGGTTTTGCGATCGAAGATTTGACAAGCATGGCAACTTCTGACTACGGTTATGCAATCTTTGAACATTGTTGGCCAGAAGTATCGTGCCCGTAATATATTTTGCGCCGTAGCATAACCAAATTGATGCCCCCCACATGTGCTTGAATGACAATCATTTAGGACTTTTCGGCCTCCTCATGGGTGAGGCACCTTCGCAGAACTATATCGATACCACGACCGTAAAGCGTATCACCGATGATCATGTAGTCTTTTTCTTGGTATTGAATACGTCATTGTTCTGAGCGGGAGGTATTAGACCTATATGTTTAGGTCTGGAGATAGATTATTATATCTCCATACCATGGATTTCTTGAAGATATAAGATATAAAGATTCATCCACGATTTCTTCTTTGGATGTTGAATCGTTGGATGACGATGGGAGATCACATAGTAACTCCGCAAAAACCAGGGCTTTCTTTGATTTGGATTTTATGAATTCCAGATCAAACTCTTGCAAAATTGCTATCCATTTTGAATATTTTCCCCCCAGTAACTGTCATGACAAGATATAAGTCATGGGGTTGCAATCTGACAAAATGGTAGTTTTTCGAAAGAGGACATAGTGTCGAAATCTCTGTATCGCTTGAACAGCTGCAAGAGCTAGCTTTTCAACATAGGAGTACTTACTTTCCGTATCATTTAAGTTTCGACTCAAATAATATATAGGATGTTCAATTCCATTGTCTTCTTGAACTAAAACCATTGCGATGGTCGTATCCGTTGCAGCCAGATACAGGTTAAAGTCTTTTTGATAATCAGGAGCGTACATTAATGATGCTTTTATTAGGGATTCCTTTAGAGCATCAAAGGAAGCTTGCGGGACGTGATCCCAGATGAAGGGTACTTCTTTTTTCAATAGATGCGTATAACCTTTAGCAAGTTCAACGTAATTTGGAATGAACCTCCTAAGGAAGTTTGCTTTCCCTTAGAGTTTCTAAATCTGAAGCAAATTTGAAGGTGGAGGCAAATCAATGATTGCCTAAACCTTACATGGGTCGAGACGAATTCCATCCTTCGAGACCACAAAGCCAAGTAAACGGCCAGAACTGACACAAAACACACATTTTTGTGGATTGAGTCGTATTTTGTAGTGTCGGCAACGTAGAAATATCGCTTTAAATGCTGCGGATGATCGGTCCACTTTCGTGAATGAGCTGGAAGATCGTCGAGATATGGTTGAACGATGTTCTTGATGTCATGGAAGGCATAATTCATTGCCCTCTGAAACATTTCCCCTACGTTCTTTAAACCAAAGGGTAGCTTGCGGTATGCGAATGTGCCCCACGGACAAATAAATGCAATCTTTGACTGGTCCTGTGGGCGTATATTTATTTGATTATACCCAGAAAATCCATCTATAAATGAGAAGATTTCACATCTGGTGCATTCATCAATTATCTGGTCGATAAAGGGTGCAGGGTAGTTTTCTTTTGGACAATCTTGATTTACATCCCTATAATCGATGCACACTCTAATCGTTCCTTGCTTTTTCATTACAGGAACAATATTCGATACCCAATCGGTTAGAGGAACCGGGTAAATAAAACCAGCATGGAGAAGTTTTTCAACTTCTGCCTTGATGGCAGCGGCTTTCTTGGGGTGCACCTACCGGAGACGTTGTCATACTAGTTTGAAATATGGATACATCTTAATTTCATGTTCAACTATGCTCGAGTCAATGCCTGGCATTTCATCATATGACCAAGCAAAGACATCTCTGAACTCGCGAAAAAGAGCGTAGTATATTTCTAGTTCTGAAGAAGAACAAGATTTGCCGACATGAATATTCTCTACAACATTTGTTTTGGTCACGATATTTATGGTGATAGTCTCTTCAATATTGGACAGGTTTCACTCGGAATCCACCGTATTTACAGTATTTGATAGAAAATAAAAAACTAAGGGATGATCAAGGTCACTGGAACTATCTTCCTTACAATCCGAAAGATGGGAACGATGGTGGTAATCTTCCCATGGTGCCTCGTCAATCATCATTGACTGAACAATTCCTTCGTCTATAGAATGTACTTACGACCAAGGATCTGAAGGGGTACCATATTCCTTAGACCTATCTATCCAAATTCTCGATGAGCATTGATTTGGGTTCACCTCCCACACCGAAAACATTGATTGCTACAATATTTCTATTGGGCTTGGAGGCAATACCTATTGATGATCCATGCTAATATCGTTTTTGGACATCTTTTGAATAGAAGATACCATATTGTAGGTTCCCACCGTGGCCACTTCCACCAGATTGTTTGGAGGCGATACGACAAAAGTCCCCATCAATGTAGGGTCTTTTAGTAGGCCTACTCTGATATTTTGAAGCAAATGAGGGCTTCCGTGGATCATCAGAATGCTTCTCATAACTTGTGAATTGTTAGGGAGAAATGTTTGTTGGTCGGCGATTGTGATTCCTCCTTGGAAGGGAAATGCAATCTTCTTGAATTACATCGACACAACGGCAGCCATAGCATATATCCAGGGCCTTCCCAGTAGGATGTTGTAATCGAGGTTTCCATCGATAACTTCAACATCAATTTCTACTGTTTTTCCCCCCAGTTCGACTTGCAAGTTACCTAAAACCCCGTATGGGTTGTATGTTCATCCATTAAATGCTTTTAATGACATTGACGATTGTGACAAGGGTGGAGATCGTAAAGTTTTCCAGCAACTCATCAACATAATACATGTAGATGCCCCCTCGTCAATAATTGTTCGATGAACAATTTTGTTGAGGGCTTTCACTTGAATAAGGAAAGCTAGTTGAGCCGGTAACTGAGGGTAATATGCTTTATGATTAAAGGCCACAAGATTGGAATCCGCTGGGTCAATCCCACCTATTGCTGATAATAAAGCCTGCTTTTGGGAGGGGCAATTTTGCAGTACCTCAAGTGTCGACAGAGCGGACGACGATTGGGCCAGGTCCTCTACGATATTATAATGTTGTGCTGCTCTGGCACGAGGATTAAATTTCGATTTGTGTACTACTCCCTTTGGCAATTTTATCATTAGCTCAAAATGATGGGTGGCACAACTTCGGTCGAAGTTGTTGTTGAACTACTAGGTTGATCATTAGCCTTGTTGTTCGACAGCTATGGATTCCCGTAATCTTTATTCCTTGTCGATATCAAAGCATCATTTTGCTGCCTTGAAACAGACAACATTAGCACTTGGAACGGGGAAGCATTATCACTGCAACCAGATTGGTTCCTGGGTTCGGAAACGGATCAGTCAATATTGCCAAGGTTTTTGAACTCTTCAAGAATTTTCTAAGCTCAGATTTATGTGGACAATCTCTCGTCTAATGATCCTCATCGCATATAAAGCATGGATGATTTGGTTTCCTATCTCTAGAAAGGTTTGTAGAATATTTTTTAGGAGATGACTCCTCTTGTTTCTTCTTCTTCCCTTTCTTTTTCTTCTTACCTCCTGGTTGCTTCGGTTCTTTGCCTTTGTCAGTTGACACAACATTAACCTCCAAGGCGAGAATTTCGTCATTTTCATTTTGACTAGAAACCGTATAGGTTTTCTTTGATGTAGCCTTTACGGTTTTCGTGCTAGTCGTACCTATCACGCCATCGCCGGCATGAGAGTCTTTGTTCGATTTAAGAGGGGGAGGAACGAAGAACTCCGGTCTAGGAGCATCAGGGATTTTATCGTAGAGCATGCCAGATTGAGTATAGATCAATTCTAGATATTGTGCACAAGCAATGACTTGCTCTTCAGTGACAACTACTCCCTTTGCCACATCTTCTGTAATAGATGGTAACAATGACTTAATAAACCATTCAGTTATCAGCTGATCAGGAACATATGTTTTTACCATTCTACGATGACGTCACCACTCATGAATATGATCGGATATGTGAGTGGCCGTCGTTTGTTTGAAATTGGTAAGAAGCTCTGTTCCTGTTTCGTACCTTATGGGTAACTTAAAATGGGTTGACAAGGTTGTGGCTAGGGCGTTGAAGTTATCAAATGAAGCTCTAGGAAATTCAATATACCATTTTGCCGCCAGACTAATTAACATTCGCTGAAAAAGGCGAAGCCTAATTGAATCATCATTGAGAGTGTTGGATGAACACCAAAGATGAAAGGTCATCACATGATTCGATGGGTCTTCACCCGGATTTCCATTAAATTTAGGAATATCTGACGAAAGTTTATGCGGAATCACCGGCCACCAAGGGGCGTAAGCAATTGGATCATTTTTTAACCGATTTAGATCTGGTAACTCTAAATTCGCCACGAAGGGAAACTGTTGATTCAGGTTTGTTGAAGCATACCCAGGATAAGATGGGATTGCCTGAGCAGTTGGTCTTTGCATACCAGCATAATGCATTTGATGTTGATAACTTTGGTAAGGTTGATGGGCATAACCATTATGATATGATTGATGTTGACCATTTTGAATATACAGCTGCCCATTACTTGCAAAGATTTGTTGCTCAGATCCTCGGTAAGCTTGTTGGAATTGCGGTTGTTGATATTGTACCAGCCATGGTTGTGAAGCCATTTGTTGTTGTCCAATACTGGCTGTTTGACCAAGATGAGGGATAATAGTACCCGTTTGAGCCTGGGTCATTCCAGTTAAGGATCCACTAGTCGGTGATTACGGTTGCATTGTAGAGACAAGAGGCTGTTGTATTACGACCTGAGAAACTTGAGGTTGGCATACAACAGGCAACACTTGTACTTGTGACACTGTCACAATAGCCGGTGTAGTGGGGATATTTGACACAGGTAGACTTTGTTGCATTGAGTATACAACTCCTAGTTGTTGAGGCAGTATTGGCACCCAACCACTGGATGTAATTCCAGCATAACCCGAATTCTGTTGTGAACTCTCGTATAGTTGTTCTCCCAGAGGAAAAAATGAAAGGGCATATGCCCCCCATATGGCAACAATCTAGTGCTCAAAGGAATGATTTTCCTTTGGGAACCAGACTACCCAAATTGATACTGTTGCAAAGGATCAATTTGCTGAGACTCAACATAAGAGATTCCAGATATTATTCTGGACGAACAAATGGGAACAGACCATACTGTCGAAACAACCCTTGGATGGACTCCATCCAGCGATTGAGAGCTAGTTGGGACAGATGGTACGTTGACGAACATTGTTGGAATAGCAGCAGGAGGTTCCGCCACTGCTGCGTCAGATGACACAGTCCTGGATGTCAACGGTTGTTCAGACATATCTAGTCTATCCAAAATATTTCCTAGCGATTCTACAGGAACTTCCGATGATGGGAGACTAACTTCTGATGAAGAAGGATATAGGGTGATCCCAGCTCCAAAATGTGATGGAGTACTAGATGGAGGATCCTCCACAATCTCTTCTATGGCAATCAATCCAGGTGGAAGAGGTAGATCGTCGGGTCCGTAAAATATTTCCAGTGCCAAAAAAGGTATAGATTCTGCAGCGACAGATGTTTGGGGAATAACACCTTCCGAATTAGCTGTAGATGGAGCCGGTTCAGGAATAGAAGTGTTTACCGTCACACTAGGATCAGTTCTAATGTCCTCTTGTGGCTGCAGAACTTCTTCTGTAGAGGCAAGGATGCCAGAAATGGTTAGAGTAACCAGATTCTCTGAGGATGTTGGAACATAAGTTCCAATCAAACCAGGGTACTTTGATCCGGTTAAACGAGTTTGCTTTGTCCGGAATAGTTTTGTTTCTGGAGTCAAAGACGGTTGACTCATAAGTCTCCGCGAACGATGAGGTTTCGATTGACATTCTTCCATGATTGCGGATTACTCAATCAACTCAAAATAAAGGGGAAAATGATTTCAAATTAAATGAATTTTAGAAGCTTTGACACAACTTTCTTTTTCAATTTTTAAGAGTCGAGAAAAAGTTAAAGATGACTCTAGTCGCCTTCGATTTTTAATGAGCCTGAAGTGACAAGTGCTCAGATGGACCTTTTCCTTTAAGGAGTCTGAAAAGGAACGAAAGAGACTACTCTAGAAATCTAGACAGAGGGATTACCAAACCAATCACAAAATTGCAGAATACTTTTTACGGTACGGCAGTCAATCTTCCCGAATGTTGTGTTCAGTGCATTGCGATCGATAGGGTGGCAAACATGGCTTCCTAAGGATAAAGGATATAGCCTATTGTGGTCTCCCAATATATACTCGACGGTACGTGGGAGCACAAGTTCGTACTGGCACTTGTCGTCTCAAAGAGGAGGAATCATCCAACCTACGATGAAAGCGATAGTTACCAGGCTTTACGACACTGGCATACGTCTCTAGCCTAGACTTCTAAATGTTGTGCGTTAGGTTCCAAAGTGTTTTTATGTTCATTAAATTTATTTTACAGTTGATCTTTCTTAATAAGTTTTCCTTTAAGGTTCACTGCGTGATGTAGATATACAATTCCTAAAATGAAATCTAAGATGATAAACAATCATGTAATCTTCTTTTTGCAATGAAAATCCTAGCTACTAAGGAAATAGAAATGAGATTCTTTCAACATAGAGTAGAGAGCACACACTAGATGCACTGTCCTAAATCAAACCAACAAGCAGTCTAAATGCAAATGCACATGCATGTATTTGTTTTTTGCTTTCTTAATGTATGAATGAAAAAAAGAATGCTAAGTACAAATCTGAATTATCTTTTCAAAGCGACAGTACTAACAATTTTCTCTCCAAAAAACGAAAGGAAGATAATGACAACACTTTGCGATTTTGAATTGAAAACTGCTTTCGACACTTGAAAAACTACTAATTCAAATCAAATACAAGAGTAACAGTATAATCGACCATCAAGAACAATAGGATCCTCTTCTTTGACTGAAAACGACACTTGCGACACTTCCAAATCAAAAGACGACAGTTCGATTAAGCTACTTCTTTGTAAAAGAGAACTGTAAATGGCACACAATACATAAAAACATTCACAATTATTTGCACAATGGAGGCCAAATCATGAAAAGGAAGGGAGTTTTCACAATGGTATACTGATCACAGACAACAAAACTCTTGAATAAAGCTAAAGAGAGTGAAGAAAAACCAAAATCTGGAGGAAAAATTAGCCTTATCTGATCATCGCACCTGTAACACAGGGAAAAATGGATGCATCTCACCTACTGCACATAGGAGGTGCGATGCATCCAGATTTCCTAGAAGAGAGGGTGCGATGGTACAGGGACGAGACTTTAACTTGGTCTTTGGTCACAGTTTGCAGCTTAGTTCAGGGATTTAGGCCGAGCTAATGATAGTCAGTAAATAGAAATCACAGGGGATGATCTAATGAGGTTACTTGAGCCACCACCAGGGCAATTAGGATGTTTTCAAATCGATTGTTCAGTTTATAAAAAAAACCCAGAGATAGACTGAAGTAGCATTGATCTACTTTGCACTTACATAGCAAATGCAGTTCGAAGGCTAGTTGGCTTAACTTCAGGCTCCATCTGTAGTTTATAAAGCAAAAAAATATAGACAAGAAAATAAGCTATTCGCTCCCCAGTGGAGTCGTCATTTTGTTATCGGGAAATCTAGTTTCCACTCGAAGCTTCTAGTCCCACTAAGATGGGTAGCTATCTTAGAAACAAACAAGCTAAAGTTATTTTCGTTTCCCTTTATGAGAAGTAGATGAGAGGGAAGTAAAGAGTACCAACCTCAGTCTTGCACTTGGTTCCTTGCTTGTTTCCTCTCCCTTCTAACAGATCTTTGCCGCTCCTTCCTCGCTTACCTCGCTTCAAAGAGCACCTGTAAAGTCAAAGCAGCATAACACTATCGAAGTACAAAGATCTACAATCATAAACAATATAGGAACAAATATATATTGACCACACAAATGCATATATTATCAAACATACAAGAATGTGGAGGAAAACTCGAATAGCTTTATTAATAGAAAGAATAGCAAAGAGGATTACAACCCATTGATTTGACCCAACATCATCCTCCCAGCATGAAAGCCCTTCTTCACCTCATGAAAAGCTTAGATCACCCAACACTATGATGTTCCACCAAGAAACAAATAACACTTCCTTACAAAATACAATATTCCAACCTCTGGATCTCTGTGATGAGGGATCCATATATAGATGTTTGCAGGGGGGTGAGTCAGCTTCTGGGATTTTGATTAGTGTCCTCTCTTTGATAGTTCTTGGTTCCACTTTGAGATTCATGATCTCTTACTCATCCCTGGGCGAATTCAGAGAGGCAAGTGTCATAGGAGAAGTTTCTGGAAGATTCCATGATCATCCACCTTGCAAACTGTCTCTACCATTTGTCTACTCTCGCCCATCACACCCTATAGGAGGGCTTTCCAGTATGCATTGCACTTTTTGCACTGAGCAGGTGAGATGCATTGCACCCTTAGCACTGAACAGTCTGTATGGTCCAGTTTTGACCAGTTCTGAGCAGTTTTCCATGGAGAACTTTTGGGAGATGATGTAATCAGCTGACCTTGTTCCTTTAGGGTATGAAACAACACTTTTAGGGGCTCAGAAGCCCTTGGTTTATGGACATATGTGATTGGGGTTGTAGTGCCCAAATAAGTCTATAACAATGTACATCACACATTATATAGTAATCATAGATTTATGGAAGTTAGAACCATAATCTAAGAAATAGAAACTAATTCCTATCCTAAGGTCTTGTGAACCAACTCTCACTATTCTAGGATATTCTCCATTATTTCTAACAACATTTTTTATTAAAATCTCGATTGTCAGGTCTATCTAAATGCAAGAATAGAAATAAATTAAAAGAAAAATAAACCTCAATCTTCCTTGAAAATAACATTCTTGGTTGAAATCTCGATTGTCAGGTCTATCTAGATACAAGAATAAAAACAAGGGCTACATAGTAGCTAGTACCGATAGCTTAGCTTAAATATAGCTTAATGAAACAAAAAAGCAACAAAGACAAAGATTTCATCACAAAAATAAAACAACTAATAAAATATTTGATTGTTGAATGTCATCACCAAAAATTAAGAAATATAATTAACTAATATTGTTTATATTAAAATACATATATCTATATGTGTGTGTTTTATTTTTATTAATATATATATAGTTGTCTATAATTAAATTTATTAAAATATGTTTTTAATATAATAATAAGTCACTTTAAATCGAAAATATTGTGAAAAAAAATAATTCATGAAAATATAAATAATAGAAAAATAAAAACAATAAAAAGGAAATACAACTAAAAACAAAAAATTAGTAACTAATAGAAATGGAAGTTAATAAACAACCCATAATAAGACCTCCACCAATCACCTTACAAACAAATAAATTTCAATAATAACAAAAAATAGTAAAAATTGAATTCCTAATATCAAACTATGGATAAGCGTCATAAATATTTGGTCAAAGACAAACACTCAGTCAAAAACAACTGCGTTATAAAAGAAAAATGAAACTCATTACTTTTGCTTTTTAAACTATCCAAATACTTATAAAAGCATTGGGAAAATAGACAAGTATATTCCAAATTATTTGGATTTAAATAATCTCCTGATATTTAGCATGGTCATGTGGACAAGAAAATGAGTGGAACACTAATTGGTTGCATGATTAGCATAAGAGTTAGTTTACAAAATCTAATATCTTAATTTGAATCAAATATTTTCTAACATAACAATTACATTTAATGTAAATGGTTGAAGTATTTTAGTTTTCCATTTTATTTTTATTTTATTGATGTAAGTTTTAATTTTAATTTTAATTTTTTATTAGTTCTTGTAAGGTCTAGAGCAATTGATTTTCCTTGTTGACTAGTATTAGTGTTTAGACCAATCCAAGTTATAATGTTTAATTTTGAAAAACAAATATTTATTTTTCAATATTATTGAAAAAAATATTTTTCAAACATTTAATTGGATCATAATTTTGAAGGTCTTATTACAACCGTTGGTGCCATGTGGATAACTGCCTCAATTTTTTTTTCCATAATTTCTGGATATAGTGGATCATAACTTTGAATGTCTTATTGCAACCTTTTGTGACATGTGGATAATTGCCTCAATTTTTTTTGCCATAACTTCTGGATATAATTGCGATATTTATGCCATGATTTTTAAATATGTATGGAATGATTTTTTATTGTTAATCTTCATAATTTAAATCCTTGAAAGTATCTCAAACTCACTTAAACAAAGGCTACATAGTAGCTAGTACCTACTGCTTAACTTAAATATAGCTTAATTAAACAAAAAATAATAAAAACAAATATTTCATCACAAAAAAATAATAAACTATTGTTTTGCTAAATGCCATAACAAAAAATTAAGAAATATGATTAACTAATATTGTTTATATTAACATACAAATATCTATATGTGTGTTTTATTTTTATTAATATATATAATGGTTTACAATTAAATTTATTAAAATATGTTTTTAATATAATAATAAGTCATCTTAAATTGAAAATATTGTGAACATAAAAAAAGATATTGGAACTATTCCTCAAGGCGACGAGCATGCTCATCAATAAGGAAAAATCCTCATTAATTCTGGAAGGCTTTAGTAGAATGGAATCCAGGAATATAGCAGAAGACCTGCCCTTTGAAGATTGGAAGTTGGAGGATAGTTTCAAATACCTGGGATTCTTCCTAAAGCCACACTCATACAGGAAACAAGACTGGTTCTGGCTAGTGGCAAAAATAGAATCTAGGATTAATCATTGGAGTTTTAAATGGTTGTCCAGAGCAGGAAGACTGGTACTCATAAAATCAGTACTAATGGCCATTCCAGTGTACTGGGCAGCACTTACATGGGTTCCGAAAGGAATTCTGGAAAGGATTAGATGAGTATGCAACCGATTCCTACGGGTGGCTCGGAGGAGGATTTGGTGCTTCCCTGGGTGCCCGGGATAAGGTGGCAAGACCTAAGGAATGGGGAGGATGGGGAATAAAAGACCTATCAACTTTTGGATCATCTCTAGCTGCAAAAATGGGATGGAGACTAATAAATATGGAAAACCTATGGACCATAGTGGTCAAATGAAAGTACATTGATCCCATTCCTTTGGATGATTGGATCAAGAGGCCAAATAAGAAGAATGGGAATGCATCAGTGGTGTGGAAAGCTATTATAGATGCCTTTAATATCATAGAACAAGGCCTCTCCTAGAAGATTGGAAATGGAGAACAAATCAGGATAGGGAAGGAACCCTTGAGTGGGATGCAACGAAGGATACTTACTATCTCTAGGTCTTATAAATTAGCTAGACTCAAGAGGAATCCATCATATAAGCTAGATCGAAAAAAATGGACATTCCACAATATGGGGCCAAGCATCACTATCTAGGATAGACCTAAATCTCGACCAACAATGGAGGGAGGAGTGGCAAAAATTCACCAAGGAACTGACCAAGTCAAATGTCGGGCATAGAGATAGGCCATACCAGCTAGTCTGGGCACATGCCCCCTCGGGTACCTATTCTCCAAAATATCGCTACAAATTTCTCATGTCAAGAAAGGGTTGGGGGAACTCGAAATGGTGGTTGAATCTCATTTGGAAGTTAAAATGCCCAGCAAAAGCAAGAATGTTCTTCTGGTGAATACTAAAAAATAAAGTGCCAACCTGGGAAATTTTACAAAGGAGATACAAGTCGGGCCCTGAAGGTGTGCTTTATGTAAAAATGATATAGAAATGATTCACCATCTCTTCCTAAAATGCACATTCACAAAGGAGGTGTGGATGGAATCAGGGAGGTTGATTCAGAACAGGATGACCTGGGAAGGGGAAACTCTATGAGAAGTATTGAATCAATGGTGGAAGGACTCTTCAGAAGGAAATTTGCGAAAGCTCCCTCTAATCATGGCCTGGGGTATTTGGATGGCTTGTAACAACAATATTTTCAAAGACCAGACTCCTTCAGCAGGCCACATTTCTGTAGATTGCGCTGCTATTTATGCAAGTATCCCTAAGCCAATCTGGGATATAAATCCAAGGATAGTAAGAGAGGAACATATTAGAGAAGGAACTTCTTGGGCCTATTTTGATGGGGCCTTAGACAAAAATAAAAAATGTGGGGCAGGTTTGTTGATACACCTAAATGATCACAGAAGACTTAAAGCCTCAATAGGATTGGGGAATGGATCTAACAATTACGCAAAACTTCTTGCATTAAAACTACTACTTTGTTGGCTTACCCACCTGGGCATCCATTCGGTTTAGATCTTCGGGGATTCGATGAATATTATCAAATGGTTCAATGGCGAGAGCAGATGTCAAAATTATATTCTATCTCCTTTGTTAGAAGAAGCTAAATATTTAAAACATTTTTTTAATGATATCACAATATGTCATATTTACAGGGAATGCAATAGTGTAGTAGATTAGCTTTCTAAAGTGGGTTTACAACAAGATCTGGACTGTTGGAGGATAGAGGAAACTGAGCTCGATGAGATCCGTGTGTCAGATCAGCCACCATTTTGAGAATCTTGTCAACAGTCTCACGGCTTTAGTCTATGATGTTTTTCCTTACTATTATTATGTTTTAGTTTTTTTGTTTATCAGCAACACAAACTTATTTTTATGCTAAAAATGGTCTTTGGAAAAAGATATTGCTTTGTGTGAATATATACTTCTTTAACTGAAAGCTGACCATACTCCTGTTTGGGCTGTTTTCCTCTATGAGGAGGTCCGGGAATTGGTTTAGAGCTTCCTTTTGGTACATAGACTTTTTCAGACATCAACTCCTGTTGATTTTTTGGTTCTTTGATATACTGAAAGATGATCAATATCCTATTTGGGTTGTTTTCCTCAATAAGGAAGCTTCGGATAATGGTTTCAAAACTTCTGTTTTTGAAAAATGTGATGGTAGAGTAAGATGACACTCAAACTTACCATTTCAGAACAACTCTATGCTTTGGAAAAAAGTCATACGGTTTACTGAATGCTTATATGCATATACTTTGTAACTTTTTATTTCCTTAATAAAAAGTTCGATTTTTTATTTGGAAAAAAAATTGAAAATATTTTGAAAAAATTATAATTCATGGAAATAAAAATAACAGAAAAAATAAAAATAAAAAATAAAAAAGTTAAATAAAAAAGAAATAAAACTAAAAACAAAGAATTAGTAACTAATAGAAATAGAATTTACTAAACAACCAATAATAAGACCTTAACCAATCACGTTACACATAAATAAATATAAATAATAATAATAAATAACAAAAATTGAATTCTTAATGTTAAACTATGGATAAGCGTCATAAATTTTTGGTCAAAGACAAACTAATACCAAGTCAAAGGAAAAACTAAATGATACTAGGTATAATAACTTATTTACCATCACCATAATATAAGCAAGTATTTGTATGAAAAAATTATTTTTATAAAAATGAATAGGAATAAGATGGAAATAAATATATTTACTAGGGGTTACTACCTACTATTATGCATGTTTTCTTCAGTGCTTTAACATGTAGGAGTAAAAGTGTAAATGTTATTGTCCACCAAAAATTTATGCATCAGTTAGTAGGAAATTAACTTTTCTACTTCATATATCAATTTACAATTTTTCTAAAAACATAACATCCACTTAAATGATAGAGACTACGCTGCCGTTAAACACTTGTTATCGGTCCCTACCACCACATGACTATAGTAATCTGTTTGCTTTTGACCTTCCATTAGTTGAGCTTTGATCAATATATTCTCTAATGTTTATATATATATATAGATATATCTTAAAAAACCAATTTGTAATAATCTCATTGGTTTATATTTTGAAGGTCTTATTTCCACTTTCATAATACATGTATGAAATAATAGTTTTTTTAGCCAGATTCTAGATTTGTGCAACTTCTATCACTATCATTACTCCTAATGGATATTTTCACAGAGTTTTAAACAACCTACAAGATAAGGAAATGATTTTTCACAAAAAATCACTACTTTGTGAGTAAATAAATATACGAGAATCACAAATCCTTTGATATCTTAAACAAAGAAAGCAATTGAAATTATCCTAAATAAATGAAGCAATTGAAATTATCCATGGTACCTCGGGTATGGGGATTCGAAGATTACGGAATTGAAAATTGATCTATATTCAATGATTTCTTTACTATCTATATTGCACATTACCCAAGGATAAACCCAACTCTTCAGGATGGTTGGAATTGCTCAAGGTGGCTATCCATGGCGGCTACACTACAGAAATTTGAATTGGTGATTGGCAGGATTTGGCGAGAGGTGGGGAAGACTTAAATGAGGCTAGTGGAATGAGATCCTCCCTCCAGATCAACAACTCATGCAACAACATATATTTATTTCTTCATTTATGCACAACTTTATGTAGATGTGGAAAAGATGAGTTGAATTTGAGAAACCGATTTATTGATGTCTAATGGATCAAATCTATGGAATGAAATGCTTTCTAATCTACGACAAACTCAAGAAACCAAGATGAAAATTACAAGTGCTTCTAAGAAATCATTAACAACGATCTAATTAACAAGAAATCCTAAGCTATGTAATAACCAAAAGATAAAGTTTTTTTGGGGCTATGAGAGTGGGGCCCTCAAACCATGATCCCATGAGGGAGATGAGGAATAGGCCACTGTCATAAGATTTTCTAAAGTCTTTTCTTTCACTAATGTAACACTGATATATTTCTCCAACTAATGGAAGCAAAACTAACCAATCATTCAAAGACCTGTAAATTAAACAAAACATAGATAACTTCATCAACTAATCTATGATTCCAATCTAAGGACACGTGTACAAAAATAGGAACCTCTACTGCTAGGGTTGGGCCCTAACCCAAGAGCTTTCATCCCTCCGAGTCAACTTAGTGCTGGATCAAAGAAACCCTTTTCATTATCACCAAAATGTCAAAAATAACATGAGAGTAACAGTCACAATATCTTAGCTCGAAATTGCCTCTTGGCTACAATAAAAAATTGAAATCTAATGAGGCCCTAGGCCTTCTTATTTATACAACTGAAGCTACCAACAACTTCCTTAAAATTAGGGAGGCTTGGCTCCCAAACTGGAGATTAACTTGTCTTCAACTATAACTGGCTTGGTTGCCAATGAATTCGGTGGGCTTGACTACTTGTAATTCCGAGTTGATGAGATCTGGTGGAGAAATCTACGAGGGATTGAGGAGTTAAGGAGGAAGACCCAATCTCCTAAAATCCCTCTTGCTTGTCCACCTTGAGTTCCTGCACTTAAATTAGCCCAAAACTGCTCCAAATCCTGCAATTAATGCACATTAGGCCACATGACATAACATCTCACCTTTACCCTTCTCACTAAGCAAAATATAATAAAATATGTAACGAAATGTGAAAAAAATTGATTTTAATAATTTGGGGAGTGGAATTAAGACCCATATAATTTACCTACTGATGAGACTCATCAAGGAGAAAATTCTAAGTCATACAAGGCTTCAAGACTATGATTCACAGATTCAGTTTGTTAATAGTTTTGGATTTTAATAAGGCACGTTTTAATTATTCCATGTTTTGGCCTTTTTTTGGAATCCAGAGTACCAATTCTTTATGACATTGTAATTTTTCATTGTTTAAATCACATTTTTGATTATATAAATCAATTAAATGTCTTGAAAAACCTTGGAGCATTTGCATTGTACTGATTACATAACTCAAACCTATAATTCCAACAAATCTCTATTGAATTTAGATTAGCTAATATACCTATATAAGGAAAAAAAAATAAACAACATATATTATGTATTTTAAGTGTATTTATCTGAATTTAAATTAACTAATATACCTAAAGAGAAAGAAAAACATTAAAAAAAGCATATATTATACATTTTAATAGTATTTAAAGATGGATTATTTCACATTTACATTTTAAAATATCTTATTAAGCCGAGAGGCTCATTCTATAGCTCAGTATGATGTGTAAGGATGTTCTTCTGTCATCAAAGTTGAAATTTGGCAAATGTTGGCCAAAATAAAAAAAATAAAAAATCTAAAAATTAAAAAAATTAAATAACTATAGTAAACATTTAAACAATGTCAGCTCATAAAAAAATTTACACGTGAAAAATTTAGATGATCCCTCTTAACTCATGTTTGATTCATATTTAAAATGGATCTATACTGGTTTATAATAAAATATTCAAAAAAATGATAATTGTACAAAATTAATTAAATAAAGAGCTAAAATAATAAAATTGTTTTTTCCATTATTTATACTTTACTTTAAAAGAAGTTTTCACATATAATATAAATTGGTTTTAGTCCATTTATATATCATATTTTAAATATTCTAATGAAATAATAAAATACACTCTAAAGGTTCATCTCTCCATGTGCGTATAACAAAGTTCAAAGGGAATTCTAAATTGGTATGATAATCTTATGTTCTGATACGTGTGGGACCATTGTTGTGATAGAACAGTATCACTTTCATCATAACTTTTTCCATCATATCTTGGTAAAGATTTTGTCAATCGCATCACACTATGCCATACAACAAACACTAATCATCCAATAGAGTACTTGTATATTGTGAGAGTTATACGTAAATTGTTGGATTCAGGGGTTAAATTTGACGGGTCTATTTTCTCGTCAAGAATTTTTTTACGATAGTTTTAGCTTTAAATTACCTTTCACATAACTTTTAATATTTATTTTTGCTGGTCATTAGTCATCAGTGGCGAGTTTAATAAGTTGTTTATTGATCCTCAACTCTTGCAAGGTCATTTAACCCCTTTCTTGTTAAACTCCAAGCTCTTATCCAATGTTCAACCATCTTGAAATCAATTTAATAGTTTAATGTACTACATAGTTTTATTTCAGTGCTAGCACTGAAATTGTTGCACCATGCCTACACTCATTTTAGTTAAGGTATAATGGATTGGATTCCCCTCATTTACAACATAAATAATGACACTAATTATTGATTTTAATAATGTCTTTCAGATTAATCACATCATAAGTTGTTGGTCAACGTTTCAAATCATCTAATGTGGTTCATCATCAGGACAAAGCTTCAAATAGCCACTTTAGATGATTTGAAACATTGACCAACAACTTATGATGTGATTAATCCGAAAGATATTATCAAAATCAATATGGATCACAAAAGTGTAAAATCAAACACTAATTATTGTTATATTTTTTTTAATTTTCAAACTACTCTTTACACCTTGAAATATATTTGATAGTGTATTTATTTGCTAGTTGCAGGAATGTAGGTAGTGTTTTTTCCCCAAAAACTAACTATGATGAGGTGTATGTAGTATGATATAATACTAAAGAAATCTTACCTGTTACTATGAATTAATGTGCAGTGATATGTTATATATATGATTATATTCCTCTAATTTTAACCTACACAGTGCACACTCCTTTCCCATAACTAATTAATCCCTATATAGAGTACAAACCTAATGTAGGAACATATGATGGGATCATGATCTAGGTTTTCATGGTCTTTTCGTTTGTTAGGAAATTTCTCATATAGATTAATCTTGGGTTTTTTATTTTGAATTTATTTTATTTTCTATCTTCTAAAAGCGGTAAAAAAAATCAAAATAACATGTAGGAAAACATAAAAATCAATTAAAAACAAGATTGATTTAATCCACTTCTTCCTTTCTTGTAACAAGGAAAACAAACTAAACTACTATCAATAAAATCTTAAGAATTTGATTATACACACTAAAACATAAACATTTTCCTGCTAATTTTCCAAATAGATTTCCAATGATAAACCCAGCTATTACATTGCAGCTGCAATGCTCAACTGCAATCCAGAAATTAGATGTTGGAAATATTGCAAAGGAAAAATGGATTTCCAATGATAAATCCATCTATTACATTGCAACTCTAACGCTCAGCTGCAATCCAGAAATCAGAAGTTGGAAATATTGCAAAGTACTATACACCAATCACATGAAACCTAAGTAAAATACTTGGCTGCATGTAGATTATAGTAACACAGTGATCCTCAAACTTTGCATAGTCACAGAATCAGAAGTAGCCACACCATGAGGACGGGTCTAGCATTTACAATGTACACGACTAGGGTAGTTTTGGTAGAGCTCAAGACTCGCTACCTTCAAAATACATAGTGTTTAAGTTGTTTAAGTGACTCAAGTTGCTTGTGTTTCCAATATTACTATGGCGTGTATATCATTTATGTCATTCTTGTTTCTTTTTGTGGTTCTTTGCGCACTGTGTGATCTAAGCTGTGTTGACTGCAATGATGGAAAATTGTTGAAGGAAGAGAATTTGCTTTCCCTGCAAAGTCATGGTTGTGGCAAAGGCATTGGTAATGGTGGAGCTAGTGCTAGCGCTAGTTGTGATTCCCCATGCTCTGGTTCTAATGGTCATCAATCAGTTTCAAAAGGTGACTCCTCAACCTCTGCAAATTGTAATGCCTCCAGCACCCATCATTCCTTGATAATGGAAATGCTTCACCTTCCGCTTCTTTTAGTTCTTTAGGTTCAGGATCTGGTTCTTGTGCTGGTCAGGGCTATTAGACTGATATTATCTGGATCTGGTTCTGGTGTTGGTCAAGGTCAATAGGACATGTTTCTACAAATTCAAGAGTTGGAATTGTTCAGGCTATGCGGGCATGAACTGCTATAACATCTCATTAATACATATTAATGTGAATCAACTTATGACCAACTTTCCCTCTCGGTGGTAGACTCCTAATAATGGCAACACAATCTGTATGCAGATTCAAGATTTCCTTGTAAATATTATAATTAATATAATATTTACTTAGACAAACATACTGTTAATATTTTCAACCCAAATATCCTTAGTAGAATCACACACTGTGTAAAAAATAAATTAGATGGGATTGGTGAAACAACGTATATATAATGGAACTTGTCATTTTATTACATGCCAGTGATTATGACACTTTTAAAAATTATTTTCCAGTTCAAAATGACGTGTTTATTTTAAAATAACCGGTATTTAATAGGTAAAAAATGTGAAAACAGATATACGGGCGTCAATTTGAAAGCCTCGTTGGATTCATGGAAATTAGACATATTTATCCTTAGGTTTAATACTAAAAATCCAAGGAAATATAAACCCTAGATATTACTATTACTTAAAAACCTTATAAATAATATTATACCCTAGGAATATTATACCATTGGGATTTTAGTATAAAACCCAAGGGATTATCAACCCAAAGGAATAAAATTAAACCCATGGAATTAATATTATAAACCCAAGGTATATAAACCTTGAGATATTAAATACCCTCGAATAAAGATGGTTGATGATGCTCAATCATGGTCCAATGTCGCATTGTGACAATGATTTTCTCAAAATGAAAATCAACCATTTTCAACCATGATCAAGCATGTTTATAAATCCAATGTATATAAACCCTTGGTTGACCATGATTTATATTTAACGTAAGGGATTAATATTATAATCCTATCAATAATATTGTACTTGAGGAATATGAACCCTTAGAACCCAAGGGATTGATATTATAAACCATGGTAATAATAAATCCAAGGGATTAATATTATAAACCCAAGGGAATATAAACTCTATGTTTTTTAGTAATAATCCCTTGGGTTTATTATCCCTTAGGTTGATATTATTCCCTTGTGTTGGCCATGGTTGACCTTAGTTGACCATGATTGATATCATAAACCCAAGTGAATAATAAACCCTAGGGATCAATACTAAACACCCAAAGGACTATAAATCCAAGGGAATAAAATTAAACCCTAGGGATTGATATTATAAACCCAAGGAATAAAAATTATAAATCTAAGGTATATAAACCCTAAGATAAATATTTTAAACATTAAAATAAACATGGTTGGGCATGGTTAATTTCCATATTGACCATGATTGATTTTCATATAGAGACAAATCTTTGTCACAACGCAACGTTGGACAATGGTTGACCATGGTTGATTTCCATATTGAGACAATCTTTGTCACAATGTCACATTTGACCATGGTTGGCTATGGTTGGCCATGGTTGAACATGATTGATATTATAAACCAAAGGGAATAATAAACCCAAGGGATTAATACTAAAACCCCAAGGCATTATGAACCCAACAAAATAATATTAAACATGAGGGACAAATATTATAAACCCAAGGTATATAAACCCTAAGATAAATATTATAAACACTAAAATAAGCATGCTTGAACATGGTTGATTTTCATATTGAGATAATCCTTATCACAATGTGACATTGGATCCTGGTTGATTTACATATCGTGACTATCTTTGTCACAATGCAATGATGGACCATGGTTATTTTCATATCAAGACAATCTTCATCACAATGCGGCGTTCGACCATGGTTGAACATGATAGTCCATGATTGTTCATGATTTTCATATGGAGACAATTTTTGTCACAATGTGACATTCGTCCATGGTTGACCATGGTTAACAATGGCTGGCTATGATTGACCATGATTAACCATGTTTTATATTATAAACCCAAAGGAATAAGAAACCCAAGGCATCAATGTTATAAAACCAAGGGACTAATACTAAAACCCAAAGGGATTATGAATCAAAGGGAATAATATTAAAGCCAAGGGACAAATATTAAAAACCCAAGGCATATAAACCCTAATATAAATATTATAAACACATGGTTGACCTTAATTGATTTTCCTATTGAGACAATTCTTATCACAATGCGACGTTAGACCATGGTTTACCATGGTTGATTTACATATCGAGACAATATTGGTCACAATGCAATGTAAGACCATGGTTGACCAGGGTTGATTTTCATATTGAGATAGTCTTTGTCACAATGCAACGTTTGACAATGGAAACCTTGGTAAATTTTCATATCGAGACAATTTTTTTCACAATGCGACATTCGAGACCATGGTTGATTTACATATCAACACAATCTTTGTCACAATGTCACGTTGGACCATGGTTGACTATGATTAGTTTTCATATTGAGACAATATTTGTCACAATGCAACATTCGACCGTGGTTGACCAGGATTCACCATGGTTGGCCATGTTTCATTCTATAAAACATGGTTGACCACGATTGATATTATAAACCCAAAGGAATAATAAACCCAAGGGATTAATAAACCAAAGGGATTAATACTAAAACCCCAATGGATTATGAACCTAAGGGGATAATATTAAAGCCAAGGGACAAATATTTTAAACCTAAGGTATATAAACCGTAAGATAAATATTATAAACACATGGTTGATTTACATATCTAGACAATCTTTGTCCCAATGCGATGCTAGACCATGGTTTATTTTCATATCGAGACAATATTGTTACAATACGTCATTGGACCGTGGTTGACCATGGTTGATTTTTATATTGAGACAATCTTTGTTGCAATGCGATGTTCGATCATGGTCATAATGTAGGATTCGACCATGGTTGACCATGATTGGCTATGATTGACCATGATTGATATTATAAACCGAAAGGAATAATAAACACAAGGGATTAATATTTTAAACCCAAGGGATTAATACTAAAATACAAAGGGATTATGAATCAAAGGGAATAATATTAAACCCAAGGGGAAAATATTAAAAACCGAATGCATATAAACCCTAAGATATATTATGAACACATGGTTGACCATGGTTGATTTTCATATTGAGACAATTATTATCACAATGTGATACTAGACCATGGTTTATTTACATATCGAGACAATCTTTGTCACAAAGTGACATTAGACCATGGTTGACCATGGTTGGTTTTCATATCGAGACAATCTTTGTCACAATGTGATGTTTGATGATGGAAACCCTAGTAAATTTTCATATCAAGACAATTTTTGTCACAATGTGACATTCGAGACCATGGTTGATTTACATATCGAGACAATCTTTTTCACCATGGTTGACCATGGTTGGCTATGGTTGACCATGGTTGACCGTGATTAATATTATAAACCAAAGGGAATAATAAACCCAAGGGATTGATATTATAAACCCAAGGGATTAATACTAAAACCCCAAGGGATTATGAACCTAACAGAATAATATTAAAGCCAAGGGACAAATATTATAAACCCAAGGTATATAAACCCTATGATAAATAGTATAAATGCTAAAATAAACATGCTCAAACATGGTTAATTTTCGTATTAAGAATATTCTTATTACAATGCGACATTGGACCATGGTTGATTTACATATCAAGACAATCTTTGTCACAATCCGACATTGGACCATGGTTGATTTTCATATCGAGACAATCTTTGCCATAATGCGACGTTTGACCATGGTTTACCATGATTTTCATATGGAGACACATTTTGTCACAATGCGACATTCGTCCATGGTTGACCATGGCTGGCTATGATTGACCATGATTAACCATGATTGATATTATAAACCCAAGGGATCGATATTATAAACCCAATGAATTAATACTAAAACCCAAAGGGATTATGAATCAAATGGAATAATATTTAACTCAAGGGACAAATATTAAAAACCCAAGGCATATGGACCCTAAGATAAATATTATAAACACATGGTTGAACATGGTTGATTTTCATATTGAGACAATTCTTATCATAATGCAACATTAGACCATGGTTGACCATGGTTAATTTACATATCGAGACAATCTTTGTCACAATCCGATATTAGACAATGATTGATTTACATATCAAGAAAGTCTTTTTCACAATGCGACGTTCGATGATGGAAACACTAGTAAATTTTCATATTAAGTCAATTTTTTTGCAATGTGACATTCAAGACCATGGTTGATTTACATATCGAGACAATCTTTGTCACAATGCGACGTTGGACCATGGTTGACTATGATTTATTTTCATATCAAGACAATCTTTGTCACAATGTGACATTCGACCATGGTTGGCAATGTTTCATTATATAAAACATGGTTGACCGTGATTGATTATGATTGGTCTGAAAATGCGGAAGAAGATCGTTCTCTGACACTTGAGAAGATTGAAAATGGGTCTTTTAAAACATCATGTTAATTTTGTGTTCCTTCAAGAACGAATTAATTCACATGTGCAAATTAGCCATAAAGAACATAACACAAATAACCACACAAACATTAGGGACAATGACATGAATTTTGGTGATAGAGTTCACCCCTCTTGGGCTACGTCTCCGGGCCCAACTCAAAAGGCTATGCCGCTCATATTTCAGTATTTTAAAATGAGGTACATTAATTCGTTGTTTACAATTGCAACTATTTCCTCTTCAGATAAATGTCCTCCTACAAAGAACTCTCAAAATATCACTTGATAGTCTGTAATCAACATGTCATCTACAACAAAACAAAGAGTCTCCTGCAAGGACTCTAAACCACAACTGAAATTGAGCAATCATGCATCAACAATACATCATTCAATTATTTGTCTCCAATTGACTTGGAGAGACAATGGTTCATGTACTAACTTCTAAAGAATTTGTTACTGCAACTGTTGAACAGGCTTTCCCGATCATTCCAGAGCGCACCAAAACCCCTGTTTCAGTTCTTCAATCACCCAATTTGACTTCCCTATGACTCTAGAATGCCAAAAACCAACTCTACTCTAGAATGGCTCTCAACACCACTTTTGAGCTTGACTTGCCTCTGCCTTCAAATTGCTTGTCCATTCTTTGGTGCAATGACAACCTTTTATAAGGTTTTGTAACTCTAAGTTTAAAGTTTGGTTGCAACAACATAGAAAATTAGAAATATGTTATAACAACATTACAAATTAAGCTATTCGAAATGAATCGAATTAGAAAACATAATAAATGGTGCAAATACATACAAATATGGTGTAATGTTGAACCACCACACCATATATGCATTAACAAACCTATTAACATGGCATATTGTTATAATTATGTGATAGGTTGAGACCATAGGTTTATCGATGACCATATATTATCTACCCGTGGCATTTTTCGTTATGACTAAGGTTTAAACCATAGACTATTGTCCGACGGTGTGGCATATATAACTAAACCCCGACGGTGATATATGCATTGAACATATGGTTATAAACCAACCACTAGTGCAACCATTATAACGATGTATATCGGTGCAACCGTATAGTATTAACCCCCTACGGATATAGATTGTTGACCCCGCAATATAACGGTGGTGCCGCTAATTGTAAGACTCTGGTCACATATGCACATCCACCTCATGGCTACCTACTCCCAATGGTTATGCTACAACGTGAACTTGTGTTATATACATTGGACCATGGACATAACATATAACCATATGCGACAGTCGGTGGTGAAATGAGTTTGCAACTTGTGGCATGACATGTGAACCGTGTAGTGGATATCTATACATACTCCGACAATTCGGTGGCGGTGACATATATTACTTGATCCATGGCTTTTCTTCATACCAACTCTGCCACATAACCATACTCCACTCCATAACCATAACAGACCTCCACGCTGAGTTATCACAGTCTCGTGGCATATGACGTGGCTCCATGGTGTATCCTCATTAGCGCTGTGTTCAACATTCCACCTCCGCGCCAACTGTGCACCCAACAACTGTGGTCATGTGGTTCTCGTATGCCTTGGGACTTAAAAAACTCGCTCTATCGTTGGTCTCATGACCATTCACATGTCTTGGAGCTAGACCCTTAGGGGCTGGCCTCCTTCATCAACAATGTGCCTTTTTATATAGTTTCTCTTTTATATGTCACAAGGAAAAATGGGTGGCTTAATGGTAGAGAGCTTGGATGTTAATACATAGGTCGTAGGTTCAAATTTATTCAGATGTCTTACAAACTCATAACACAGGGAGGTCATGTGCCAGTGATTCATTGGCTCACATGGCACTTCATTATTTTCCAAATTAAAAATCAACCAACCAATCACAAGTTCAAAAATTCAACAAACTAGAAGGAGCCACTTAGCAGAATTCGAGCACACCAAGTGTCCATTGGAACCATGATCTTTGACCAACGGAACCATGAGCTTTGACCATTGACCTTTTGACTTTCACTGCCACCTGTGTTGACTTTGACTTATTACCTGTTTGGAGGAAAACTTCAAAATGCCTTTCTTCCTCATATGGAGGACATTTTCGAAACCATATATACCATCGAATTAGTGCAGGGATGTAAGTCAAATCATTAAAGTCCATGAAGCAATTCATTCGCAACACCGAACACAAGGTTCACTCTAGCTTAAGCTCTTGTTAGCATGGAATATAAACCCAGAACCAGGGTGTACATTATTGAAGACATGGAGGAAATCACCATACAAAGTCACAGGTCAATAAGGATAAAAGAGGAGGAAATCCCTAATATCACCACTTTGGAACATAAGAGATGCTAAATTGTAATCAACATATTCACCATGTTGCAATAAGAAAGAGTTCCCATACTGAATATTTCTATGAAAAATCTGATATTCTTACATGTTGTCCCAACGCCTTCAGACATTAACATAACACATTAGTCATTATTGTAAATAACACTGACACGAACATGCCTCATGGATTAAAACACCATCTCAACTCGGAATGTAAACATAATTTATTGTGAGTAAAGAGCATAATAAGCACTTAGCTTAAACAGTGCAAAAGTGTTCCAAATGAGAGTGGAATTTCAACTCTCCACCCAACCTTAGACAAGCTACAACCACTATTACTTGTAGCTATCACCCCCAAGCCAAATTCCAAAACTTGAAGTGGAGTGCTTCCAGAGGGAAGCATTCAACGAATGCAAAACTAAACTAGAACACCACTTGGCCACCCTGCCTTCATCCTCAAGGCAAGCCATTGTTCTTTTGTAATGATTATGCCTAGCAAGTTTCAATAGGGATCCTCAGCTGGTTTATAGTTCTCTTTGGCGCCCAACAAAAAAACTCAAGATATTACCCATTCTACCTCTTCTACCACTTCTAAATGCCACTATCTCTTCCTCTTCTGTAGCTTTTGCATGCCATGAGGTTTTCTCCCTCTATGTATTCTATGTTTGTGTGTGTGTGCACTCTCTGATTCCCCCCTAAAACACATGTATCAATGGTTGATTAATCTCCCATTTTTCTCATAGACAATGCAATCCATGCTGCTTTAATTTCTTGTCATGTTCTTACTTGCTAAGGGAGTCAAAGGACACCTGCCTTTGTCCCTTTTCTGCCAGTTAATTTATGGTATAGTCAACCCACTCAACCAACTAGGTCTGATCATTTAAAACATCAATTCCTTAAAGCAATCTCTTGCCTCAAGCAATGGAATAAGTCTCCCTCTCTCAACCTTTTTTTATCTATTATAAAACTATTTACATTGCATACACGAGGATAAGTAATTGGGTTGTTACATTTGGGGTGTAACTCTGTTGGAAATCGCCTTGATATGAAATATTGTGTAATCTAAGAGATTCAAGGTTCAAATCCCTTGGAAGTGACATAATATATGGAAAGGAGAGCAAGTCGTAGACCCAATAATATAGTACTAATGATTGATTCCCTAGTTACTCAAAATAAATTATAGGATAGATTTCAATCATTTTATAAAAACAGACTTCACCTATGTAAACATATGTCACACAAATACATCATACAAGCATATTAAAATATTCCATATACTTACATATTTATCCCTTGAGTTTGAATGATGTGTTCCACCATTATCATTCAAAACCTATTTCTTGTTAGGCAATGGATCCAGTTATTTCGCTCTTTTTGGGAGCAACTAAGAGCCATCCATGGAAACTTTTAGGGGCTAATATTCGCCCAATGGGCTAATTTTCCATGATTTTTCCACAAAAAAGATTTGCCAATTTCCAATTTTTATAAAAGATGATTCATCCAAATTTTAAAATATAAAGTTATTTTACCTTAAAAATCGTCAACATTATATAGAGACTATATATAAAATCATTATAGATTTGACTAATTTTACAAATATATCAATAAACATTTTATATTTTTCATATTAGGGATCAGTGAGATTCGCCGATATTCTTAAACTTCAAGAAAATTTTCCATCCTTAAAATTTTCCTTAGAATCATCCATTTTAATTTATTACCCATCTTTGAAAAAAAAAAATTACTTCATATTGTTGGTTTCTGATTTAAATTCATAACTAATAACCATTAATTTTTCTATGAAGAAAAGGTATTACTTTATATCGTTTTTACTTCAATTTAAATTTTACTTTAAATTCATAACTAATAACCATTAATTTTTCTATGAAGAAGAGGCATTACTTTATATTGTTTTTACTTCTATTTAGATTTTACACCAGTGTCACACAAGACGAGCTTAATCTCATTGTCAATTACTTTGGTTATCAAAAATAAAATGTATACCAGATTATAGGAATGAGAGTAGCTTGTACTACAGACACGAGTGTCGTGGTGTTAATGATTAGTGAGCCTAACACCTACATGTATGCTTAATTTGAAGGCTCATATCGTCTTTCCTCAAATGATTCTAATTAAAATATAATAGAATTATCTTAATCTAAAATTTACAATCCTCTATAGCATTGTTTAGTTATTTTTTTATATAGTATTTTAATTAAAAATTAAACAAAAATCAAATTAGAAATTTTCAATTATTATTATTTTTTATTTTTATAATTCTAAGTTTTTATATTGGTGTTTTATAATTTTATAATTTACTAGTAGATTGAGATATAAATGATAGAAATTGATATTTAATGTGATTATACTAGTTTTATAAAATAAATTAAAAAATAACATTAATAGCATTTATAATTTGTAATTAAAATATTTTACACATTTAGGCATTTATTTTAGATAACATATATACAACTTAAAAAAATAGAAAACAACATAGATAGCATATATACAACTTATAATAAAAACATTCCAGATACTTAGGTATTTATCTTAGATAGCATATATACAACTTATAATTAAAATATTCTAGATATTTACGTATTTATCTCTTCTGTTTGAACTATGTGCGCCACCATTATCATTCAACTTTTGTTAGGCGAACCAGTCGTTTACTCTCTTTGGGGGAATAACTAAGAGTCATCCATTTTAGTTCCTTACCCAGCTTTGGAAAAGAGGCATTACTTCATATTGTTTCTTCTTGAAGTTTGCAACTAATAACGATCAATTTTAATTTCATACTCTCCTATGAAGAAGAGGCATTACTTTATATTCTATTTATTTTTTGCGTTGTCTATTTATCCTAAAAATTAATTTGGATGGAATATATATATATATATATATATATATTTAATATGTAATCTGTTTTTTTCAAAATAATCAAAATGTTGGAGTATTTGAATCAATTTTATTTATTTATTTATTTATTTTATTTTATTTTATGGTGGAAATAGATTCAAGGGTATCCAAAAATCCTAAAGTTTGGCAGCTATAACCTAGATTTCCACAAATTTCTGTAGGATTTTGTCATAATTTTGCCATAATTTCCATTATTTTTCGAGTTATTTTGGTTTTTTTAAACCAAAGCATTTACATTTAGTTTTACCAATGGAAACCAAGTTGAAAAAGTAAATGAATTATCATTTGGGATGAATTGGTTTGTTTTTAATTTCAAAATAATTACTATACGAGTAAATATGGTTATAATTTTTTTTATTTGAGAATAATTAACATAATTATATTGGGAAATGTGGTCTATATACATAGACATTATTTCTCCTTTTTAAAAATTAATAATACTTATTATTTTTCACATGGTGCTTCTATGATCCATAATTATGATTGTTACCACATATTTCGGTATTAATCACATCCAGAGCTTTTGGTTGACGTGTTTCGAATAGTGTGGTTTGAAAAGATGCACATCATATTAGATAGTGATAGTGATGAAGAGAATTATTTTTTTCGAATCTTAATTTTAATCAATTATAAGACATTAATACCTTATAAGGGTTCAAACAAATAAATGTTTAGAATTGACTACCTAAATAAATAATTATCTAACTTCTTTTAACTAAGTAAATAAAATATATTTAAATTTTATGATATGACTAAATTTTATGTTAAATTTTCACTTGTAGAGGTAGATTCATCAGTTTAAAGGTTGTTTGAAATGGAATGAATCAGTTCCCTTGTTTCTATAGGCATGTTTTTATGTTGCCTATTTTCTAGTTCTCAGTTTAGAATCAGTTGGATCAGCTCCTAAACATGTGAGCTCGACCCCTAGAGGCAAGGATGAGCTATGTTTGTCTATATTATGTTGTTTTTCAGTCATTATCATGGTTGGACTCTTGAGAAAGGAAGGAACTTCATTGTACACTCATAATTTCATTTTGGCTAAGGAATTGAGACCAGGATTTGCAACACTCTTTGGGATTCATGTGGCAATTTGTCTTGGTACAGTGCTTCTCTTTGTAATTTTGAATTTGCTTATATATTATGTATGTCATTCTCTTTCTTGTTTCTTCTGAACTAAACAAACAAGAGTGTAAGTAGAATCCATTGAAAGTGCAGTGATCTACTTGAAGTTTGCTTTAGTTATTTGATGTTTTCAGCTGTTTGGGGAGGATCCATGATTTATCTTGCCCTCTTCAACACCTCACCTGTCTATTCCTTCCATCTCACTCAAATTTCAGTGCCAAAACAATTGCCTACCTTGCCCCATTGATATCTCTGTAGGACTGAGCCTCAATCCCCGCACCCAAAATCTATCTTTCCATCTGAGCCAAAAAATCATCTTTTTATTCAATCAAACCCTTTTGTACTCATACCTAGCCTAAGATCAGAAGATATTTTAGTCATCTCAAGCCCTCATCGATCATTATTTGCTGAGATTGACCCGGAGAGAGCCCTCTCCTGACCTGGTAGGGCTAGCTACCAGGCTGAGCATGGTTTGATGTTGGCCCTGGATCCTACCTTTTCAGCTTGAGGTAAATCTAGGCACTAACAAGGCATACACAACCATCTTTAGTGCAAGAGATGTTGCAAACAATCTCACCGAAACCATTCGTGAGAATATTTTCATTGCCAATTTGATTCAAGAATGCCCTATAGACGCATTGCCTGATGTCAAAACACTAATGGAACACTAGAAGGATTGGTCCAAGATGAAGGAAAATAACATCAAACAGTTGTCCAAGTTAACATTTGAGCATTATTGGCAACACTTGGTAAAACCGCATAGCTAATGGATTATGTTATGGTGCTTAACCAATACAACCGCCCATATTATCCCAACACTCTCTGATGCAGTTTATGTGGGATAGATGTGATTAAACATAGCTCATCCTCCAAAATTAAAGCCCATGATAGATATTTATGAACTCAGGCAGCAAATGAAATGACAATAGGCTTCTCAGTCTAGATGATTTGTTCTAACAGACTCTTTTTTTATCTTTTAGTTTTATTTTAAGGATGGTTTGTTTGAAACTCATCAACATTTCAACTATTGTATATTTTTATAGTTAATCCTCTTATTTTTTTTTCTCAGTAAAACTAGGCTATTTCTATTGAGTAAAATATAGTACAATCAAGAGAGACAAGAAACCGGTCGACCAGAAATGATGAAACTATCAACCTCAGTCCCGGAAAAGGAATGAACCATACAAGGAGCTACATTAGTTAACTTGAGAGCAAAAACTGACTTTTACCCCACAGGGGCATAATTCTCAACACGATGTTTTTTCCCTTTCTTTTTATTGACTTTTATCCAGCCATCCTGGGGAGAATGAGCTAAAACAACTTGAAGACTGGAATTTTCCAATGGGGGGATCTCCTTATCTGATTTAGAAGAGGAGGTCTCATGGATGCGTTTCTGGGAGATTGCTGAGACAGAGGTGGGCGCAGGAGTATCAGTGGGTGGATCCATCGATTGAGGTGCCTGGTCCGGTTCTACATCGCTCTCCTCATCTTCTGAGCTTGAGGAATCTGAGCTCACTGCTGGCGGCGGAGGACAAGGGGCCCAACGTTTGGGTTTGGTCTTTGCAATGTTTCCCTTTTTCACTTTTGCAGGGAGCGATGGGCAAGAATTCTGCAGGTGCCCTGTTAGATGATAATGGCGGCAACGAAAGTCAGTGTTCTTGTAGTCCAGGTTCTGGGTCCAAACAAAATCGTTGATCTTGAGATTGATTTGATCTGGTAGACCCTTGCTAAGATCTAGCTCCACACATATTCTAGCATATGTGTAGAGACCTTGATGTTCCCGCATAGAATCTCCCATTAAAAATCAGCCCAAGGTGTTGCCTATACACCTATAGACTGCTAAATGACACAGGTGAGCTGGTAAATTTGGAAGTCTGATCCAGACAGGCGCTTTGGTGATGACTGCAGATGCTGGGTCAAAATCTGGGAACCATGGAGTTAAGAAGAGTCCTGCTGTACCCATAAACCAAGGACCTTCTTCTAAGGCCTGTTCATAATGCTTAGGATTGTCAAACAGAACTATAAAATATCCTTTTGAGCAGAAGCTGACCTTGCAATGATGAGTCTAGTTGTCATGGATCCAGTCATAGAGGTCCTTAGATCGTGGCCAAAGCCCGTTGAATCTGTAGATGATGGCCCTTTCAGCAAATTTTTGAAGGTTATCTGCAAGGCCCGAGTGGGAGATCTCAACAGAGGGAACCTCCTCTAACTTGTCAACCAGGAAAGGCTTGGGTTTGGGAGCCTCAGGGGAGAAGGGAATCTCAGAGTGTACTGCAGCTTTGTAGGAGAAGGGAGGAGCAGAAGAAGATTGACCTGCAGCGCCGCCTCTCAAGCGAAGGGAAAACACTAAAGAGCTATTATTTTTTATGCTGTAAGAAGAGAGGGGAAGAGGATCATCGAGTTGTTTACCTTGAAAGAGAAGTCTCTGTAGGGCAGAGGGGATCCCGACTCGACGCTCCAGTTTTACCTTGAGATCCTGCACCAGATCTGAAGGGTAGACCCATTGCAGTATGGTCTTGCCTGAGATCTGTGAGATTTGAACCTGAAAGGGGGCAGAGAAGTTTTCAAACGCTTTCTGGAGCAAAACAATGCTTGAATCTTTTGGGTTTTCTGTCTCCTCACGAACTGGAGGTGGAGGGGGAAGAAAAGGCTTCTGCAGATGGCAGCTATCGCTCCAGCCCTAATCCGCTGCTAAGGATAGGCTAGCGGATTTGTGGAGGGGCCGATTGGACCTTTGCGTCATACAAACCCCTGCCTCACTACTTTTTTAGAGAAGGGCAAGAGAGGCCCACGCTTGGAGCACGTCCAAGGTCTCTGTCTTGGGAGAAAAATCTGGGCAACTGGCACAGGCATGCGAGTCTTCAGAATGTCTGCCATGGTCACCAACAAGCCGAAGGAAAAGCCAGCCATCAACTGAGGACGTAAGCGCTAGTGCTGCATAAAGAGCTGCAGAGGGGCAAAAGAGATCCCTGAAAAGCTGAGTCTTTCGCTGTTTCTCTGAGTGATGCGTCTGCCGTTGCAGAGCCTCATAGCAAGGGTTGAGCGGAGCACGAAATGTAGGGGCAATGTCGCTCGAGGCACTCTGGTGCGGCGCACGAGTTGCAGAGGAAGGAGCCGCTGACAAAACCCTATTCTCCATTTTCTCTCCGCCTCGTTCATGTAACGTAGATGAAATTCAGTTAATCCTCTTATTATAAATACCCTTTCATGTCTTTTAGAAAGGAGTTCTAAATTTTTGTAAGAAGACTTAAGAGAGTTGCAATATTGTACCTTTTGAATCATCTTAATAGGAAGGTTGAATGAACATTGTTTTTCTTATGAGCAGAGCACTGATATATCGGGTACTATTATCTTTGTGTTATTGCTGTGTTTATATCTGATTAATAGTTACACCTTTTCTTTACTATTTTTCTATGTATGATCTTATATGCAGTTGAATACTTATTCATTATTGAAGAGTATGAAGTTGTTATCTTTGAATGCATTATGAAAACTATGAAATCTTAATGCGATATGTATAAACAATTAATATGATTAACTATTAATTCAAACATATAAAAAATATGAAGCTCAAACAATTAATCTTGAATCGCTAGATGACCTATATTGTTTAGCATATTAAGAATCTTTCAACTGCACATATAAAGATAAGTTAAATTCCACGAAATAGATAGCTGATAATATATATAAGTTTGTATTCTTGTATTTCTATTCATTGCAACCATTTCACCCACATTATACTTCAAAGTCCATTATATACTCTTAATGGGAAACTAGTCCTATTATCCCCAATCAGAGCCGCTATTCCATACGGAAAAGGTACGATTTTTAGGTTCCTCACTGGTTGGTTATCCACAATGTTAAAACAACAGCATATCGAAACTTCAACACCAGGGAAAAAACATTATTCCATGTAACTCGATGATTTGTCCTTGAGGATCTGACATTAATCCTCTCATACCTACTAATTGGTGAACCTGAGATGTACTTCCCCTAGCTCCTGAGAAGGACATCACATGTACTGGATTTAAGGGATCAGTCATGCTAAAATTCGGATTCATTTCTTTTCTCAAATATTCACTGGTAGCATACCATATCTCAATCGATTGACGTAATTTTTCCACTGCGTGTACATTCCCATAATGATTCTGTTTCTCCGAAACAGAACCTTGTTGCTCCGCATCTTGGACGAGCCATCCTTTGGAAGGCGCTGTTAAAAGATCATCAATTCCTAATGAAATAGTTGTATCAGTAGCTTGTTGAAAACCCGAAGTCTTGAGTTGATCCAAGATATGTGATGTATATGTCATTCCGAAGTGATCTATTAATCTGCTAATAAGCTTTTTAATGGCAGTTTTATCCATCACTTTATTATAAAAGGGCAAATTATCAAAGGGCAATCTAGTTCGTTCCTTCATAAGGAAAAATCTCCATATTTTCATGAGCAGGATTAAGCAATGGGTTCAAGCCGGTTATTCGAAGGCTTCCTCGATCTCTATATCTGCACTAATGAAAAAATCATAAGATCAATAACATTAGATCCTGAGAGCTGGTAGTGATTTATTTGGGTGTTCAGAACAGGCAAACCCTTGTATGGCTTCTTCCATTTCTCGATTGAAACGAGTACGACCAACAGTTGTTCGAATGTATATATTAAGGATTTCTCCCATTCTACCTTTTCTTATTCGATAATGTTCATGGATTTCATGGAAAGTACCCAAAGATTCGTATTGAACTTCGATAGGGGCTTCTTGGTTTACTGAGGTAATGATACGTAAATCCACTTCCCCCCACCGGAGCCATAAGGGGCTGTATAAGTCAATTCGTTTCTGTCGGTAAGCTCTGAGCACATCATCATAACTATAAAAGGAAGGTTTCTTACAAGAAAAGCTTTTATTTTCTGAGTGATACGGATGGTACCTATTCCCATAAATACCTTGACTATTTTGGACCGTTGATATATAAAGTCCAAGAAGCATATCCTGAGTCGGTATAGAAATAGGATCCCCGATAGCTGGAGACAAAAGATTTGTCTCAGAAAACATGAGTAAATGAGCTTCTGCTCTAGCTTCCAGAGATAAAGGTACATGGACAGCCATCTGATCTCCGTCGAAGTCTACATTAAATCCCCCACAAACCGATGGATGTAAACGAATGGCACGTCCTTCTACTAAAATAGGTTGAAACGCTTGTATTCCCAATTTGTGTAAGGTAGGTGCTCGATTCAACAATATGGGATGTCCTTGCATAACCTCTTGAAGTACTTCCCATACAATGGGTCCCTTATCTCGAATCATACTTTTAGCAGTTCTTAGGTTGGGAGCAATATGTCGTCCAATGAGACTACGAATTAAAAATGCTTGAAAAAGCTCTATTGCTATTTCTGAGGGTAATCCACATTGGTACAATGATAGAAAGGGACCCACCACAATAACGGAACGACCTGAATAATCAACTCGTTTGCCTAGTAAATTTTCACGAAATCTTCCCTCTTTGCCTTCGATCACATCTGAGAACGATTTATAAGACCTATTATGACTGTCTCTCATTGGTTGTCTGCAGATACCATTATCGAGAAGTGCATCTACGGCTTCCTGGATCAATTTTGTTTGATAAATAACAAATGACTCAGATCCACTTCTTGCTAATAAATTTGTAAGAGTATTATTCCGATTGATAACTCTTCGATAAAGTTCATTTAGATCTGATGAGGTAATAAGTCCACCTTCACCTAATTGAACGATTGGCCTCGGTTCGAGAGGAAGAACTGGTAATAGGCATAAGACCATCCATTTTGGTTCTATATTTGTTCGGAGAAAATGTTTAGCCAATTTCATGCGTCCAACCAGAAAATCCTTTCTTCTTCTAATTTTTTCATCCTCCCATCTATCCACAGTATATTCTTGGTTCTCTTCCAATCTATTCCATTTCAATTCCACCAAGTTCTTCCATTCCATATGTGAACGATCTATAATCATTTGCAGATCCAGACCCATTAGTTGTTTCCCGATAGCATCTCCCCCAGTAGCTATTTCTCTCTCTTTAAATGTTCCAGAACCCCGAGGAAAGAGGTAATAAGGACGAGCAGAGAGGTAATGAGGAATAATCTCTCTCCAGGATTGAATCTCATAATCGAATGTACCCCGTGATCTCAATAAAGTTGGTTTGTTAGCTATGGGCCTAGCAAGAAAAAGATTTGGATAGGTTATTCTAAGATTCCCCCCCTTCAGGATTGGACGCGAAAGTTTCCTCTCATCCGGCTCAAGTAACTAAAAAAAAAAGATGCAAAAACTCTTTTTCGCTCTGAAGAGAGATCGCTACTCTCTGCTCAAGTTCCAAGTGAAATTGAGTATTCCTTTATGTTATGATTCTACAACATAGATATGGAATTATTGAGCAGTCTCCTCCCTTTCGAACAATCCTTTTCTTCTTGAAAGACCTTCAATTAGGGATTTACTTGTCTTTATCTCGTTCCATTTGATCCTTTAGGTTCCTGCTTGCTTTGCTTTACTTCGATGGTTACAATACTATTGATCGAAGCATATGTGCGATGAATAGACTCCTATAGCCATATCTTCGGTCCGGAATACCTCTATTCAGGGCTAACCCAAATAAAAGAGAATGAAATTCAAATTCCATTATCTGAAAGAAGTGTTTTCACGAAGTTCAATTAGCAATTTGATAAATAATATCTAAACCCTGGACTAATTCCTCTTTCTCAGCATCTTGAAAAGATGCTTATAATTCTGAGCTTCATGCTACTCCTCTGGAGGGTCATGTCAGAGCTAAAGGCATCCCAATGAGATTTAATAGGATGACAGTTCTTGATTACGGATCTGTATGATCGGAACTTGTGATCAAGTCACACATCGCAGTATACTGGACCTTCTAATTCTTTCCGAGTTTTAGCTAATAGATTCGCAATATAACTGGGAAGGCGTTTCAAATACCATACGTGAACCACCGGACATGCCAGTTTAATGTATCCCATTTGATATCTTCGAATTCGAGAATCAACGAATTCAACTCCACATTGTGTGCAAAATTTTGCATCTATCTTCTCATTTCCAATCCCTGGATAATTTCCACAAGAACAAACTCTACTTTTGATAGGTCCAAAGATTCTTTCACAAAACGATCCATCTCTTTCTGGTTTATTAGTTTCATAATGTAGAGTATGAGGTTTAGTCACCTGTCCAACTATCTCACCATTAGGTAAAATTTTTTCGGACCAAGCACAAATCTGTTCGGGAGAAGCTAATCCAATTCGAAGTTGTTGATGTTTATTCTGGTCAATCATAAAAGATCTCAATTTATTGTGATCAAACTTCCTCTCTATCTATCTGAAAGTTTTTCTCAGATATAATAGCATGATTCAATTCTAGAGCTAAAGATCGTAATTCTCGAATGAGCAATCGGAAAGATTCTGGAGCAGTGTCAGGTTTAGGTATTGGCCCTCCAGTGATAATGGCACCAAGTACTTCATTACGAGTTCTAATATGGTCAGATTTGAGAGTAAGCATCTCTTGTAAAATATAAGCAACACCAAAACCTTCTAGAGCCTGGATCCCATAGTTCCGTGCATCTCTCTGTCTTTTGGTTGATTCTGAAGAAGCGGTGTGCGATTTTAGCCCGCACTGGTATTCCCCCCTGTCCGGTAGGGCCAGCTATGGGTGTTGCTTGTTTGCGGCACCATCAGCAACGTCTTTGGACCCGGTGAGATAGTGGGATGAAGGTCGTCCACGTCCTATCCTTACCCCATACCCGAATTTTCACGCTCATCCTGCACCCGCATAACTTTATTCACGCTTCACACGCTCAACCTTATTCTCATTCACACACCAACCAATCTGTAGCCTCGATAAAGTAACATTCATCCAGATCGTCCATGAAATAGTAGCAATCTTACTCGTAAGCATAAAACAAAAGCTGTAGTAAATACCTATGCAGTATCCCCGGTCATGCGCTCCCATACCACCGCCTCTTTATAAGCAGCGATAAGTCATCTATCAGTAAATACCAATGCCCTACCGAGAGCAGTAAGACCCGTAGCTCATGCCATAGAATAGACTCCCATAGTTACAGCAATAAGGACCACCATCTCTCAAGTAATGTAAGCCCCCGCCACTATCAATATGACTGTCCCCCTGAAATCAAGCCCCTATGAGATGAGAAACAGCAAGTACCTCATAACATATTATATTTTATGAAACGTTATTACCTAAGATTAGATTGTGATAGCACAAAATTTCATATTTCAACTCGATGTTCGAAAATTTATATAAAAATATAAAATAATAGTCTTTATTTTCATATTTATAATTGTCCTTAAATTAAATATGTTTAAAATTTGGCATTTGTAATTTGTCTCACAATTATATTTTTACATATGTAATTTTCTTGGAATAAAATTTCCTTATTTTTGTATTTCTTAATTTACTTAAGAATCAAATATCTTCATTTTCATATTTTTCCTTAGACTTAAACATCTTTATTTAGACAATTTTATTTTCAAATTTGTAAATTGTCTTGGATTAAAACAACATTTTTGTAATATGCCTTCTCATTGTGGAGTTAAAGATTCTAAAATTTAAAATATATCATGAAACTATATATCCTTTTCATGTTTTTCCTTGGATTTAAATATCTGTAAAATGTTTTTGGATTAAAAAATATCTTTTGTTCACATATTTGTAATTTTCTTCTCGTGTAGAGTTAAAGATTCTTAAATTTAGAAAATTTCATGGAATTATATATCACTTTTTTCATATTTATAATTGTCATATTAGGTTACTCTTGAGTTTATAATTTTTCGTTAATGTTTATATATATATAAACACTTTGTGTTATTTGGAGAAAATTTACATAATAATTTTATCCATATTCAAATCCAAATCATCCTTAAAATAGAGATGTGAGGTAGAAGGTTTGAGAGAACCTCCAGACCACATGATACTCATTCATAGACAATACCAAGAGACATGAAAACATTACACCAAAGCACATAACAACTTTGAATAAATTTCATGCGACTGCAAAACGAAGAGGACTGTAGAACATATTCCATCAAAGTCTTAGCCGTATGTCATGAAACAAAACATGACACAAGGCCTACAAAATTGTGTCAATGATAAGAAACACAAACAAAATATTTCAAGTCGTAGTAGGTGCAAGGCTAAATTGAAGTTTCAACCAACAAATATGCGATAATGAGAGTCTATGAGCCAACACTTGAAAAACATATACCAACTGCAAGAACCAAAATGAGTTAACTAGCAAGTTGAAAAAAAGAGCGTCATTGAAACATAGACCATACCAATACTTATGAGGAGATATGAGTTCTTAGAGCCATTGGAAAGGCCTTCAAAAACCATGTAACAACCATACCAAAACTATGAAAAAAACATGAGTACTTAGGAATTAATCCTGATCAGATGATATAATAGTCAAGTGTGGAGCAATGTCCACCAGTGGGCTAATGAAATCACCTAGATCCACAGGAGGGTTAGTAAGGTCACCAAAAGCTAAATCATAAATAAGGAAGCTCTCCACCCGAGCCAGTCTAGAATCCAAATTATCCATAAAAAACATTGATTGTGCGACATGTGCTTAACAACTTCCAAACTAGTGAAACCATTAAGAGAGTGAAGAAGTTAAGAGAGTGAAGAAAATGCAACCTCTTCTTAAGAAATCTACCTGGATCTAAGACCCTTCTTAGATCAAGGACCGATCTCTATACCTTAGAATCAGAATGATAGGGATTATCCTCATTTTCTTTTGCCTACAAAAGAAGAAAATCTCACCTTACATCAAGAGGGACTGCATCAAATAAGGTTTCCACAGAGTCAAAAGTGAATGACCGAGTGCATTCAATCCCCATGATTAGGCGCTTAGTATTTAGCTCAAAAATAAAATTTCTCAGAATGAATCAAAACCTAAAAGACCATGCCTATCTCAGAAAAATGATCCCAACGCAAATTGTTTCGTTGAAAATCGAGTTCGTATGAGAAATTATTGTGTTCTGATCATTTTTCTAAATAGGGGAAATTTGCAAAAAAAATGCCAATCACTGCATAGTCAACAGTCTGTACTACTGACGTGGCAAGAGACTAGGCAGGGTCAAAGGTGGTCAACATTGAATTACAGTTCGCCAAGTGTCAGCTTGTTATTGGGTTACACAGGTGGTGATGTGGCACAATGTGATTGGTTTGTTTTCAGACCAATGAAATAATGCCACGTGGCAAGCCCGGAGGCTGCCGTGTGGCACCTCCCAAAGGCTTGGAAAGGGCTTGGCAGTGGAATAAATTTTTTGGGTGGAGGTCGGGGTCAAATGCATGACCGCCAACATACCATTCGCAAACCTTTACCAACTCCACTATCGAGCGAAGATTACCCAATTAGTTCTCCACAGTTATTTAAAGTTTAACGGTGTGGGAATGGGCAGTTAGGAGGGCCAGCCCATAGGCCAGCTCTCCGCATGTCAACACCAACACACAAACAACGTGATCACAATTATGTAAACACCAACAGATAGTTCAACAACTGTTAACATATATTGTCTCCAAATGTGAACGTGTATCGTGGCGGTTGTAGTCAACAGAAACCAATGGTTAGCACTAATGGTCACCCTAAACTGCGTGGGTTAAATAACCATCACATGTGACAGCCCCCACCAAAACTGTTGGATGTTAAGGTTATGGTTAGCACTAATCTAGGTTTATAGCTAATTAAGTGCAGTTAACTGATAGTTAACCCGAGTTTTAAGTTGGCAGCATTTATGGCGGAGCCACCAAATTCAAGCCTACCACCAAAATTGGTGGACTTAACTAGAGTCTTTCTAGTTTTAGCGGAGTTTTTCTAGACCAAACTGGAGGAGAGCCTAGATCACTTAGATTTCGACCAATTTTGGAGAATGAATAGTCAATTATGGCTAATTTGGACATTCTGAACACATTGGTGTAGGTATCAAGAGCCACATAGCTTTTTAAAACAACATTTTTCCATATTGAGCTAATACAGAGGCCTAAGCCATGGAAGCTGGACCAAGGAGATGTAGCTCAGGAGGGGTGAACTCCTTCATCAAAACACTGCGTTAAAGTGTCTCTTTGATGGTTTTTTATACTTTGAATATCTGTTGTTTAGTTCTTGTTTTTGAATCTATTTTTCTCATGAATTTCATATTAAACTTAAGGAAATTTACATGTTTACATACACAAACGACTAATGAAAACTTAGTACAAGAAGCAATAAGAAAGTACATGTTTATAAATCTGTAATTAATAGTAGCACAACAAATACTAACAATAAAAATTAGATCAAGTTGGTATCATAGCAAGATTGAATTGCTTGATTGCTTGAGTTTGTGCGATTAAGGTTTTAATGGTTGCAAAATTGTGATGCTTACAATGTTAAAGTTGTAGAAAGGAGAAGGGAAGTTATTGGTTTCAACTCCTGATGTAATGCCCAGAAGAAGGAGATCCACAAGGCCATAATCTCCACCACCCAAAGTTCCAATTCCAGCAACAGTTGAAACTTCTCAAGTTTTGCCTTCAACTAATATTGAAGAGGTACAAAAAGTACTAGTTTCTGAGCCTAAATCCACACCCATTATGTCTGGAGAAAGAAAGCCTGAAGGTCCTTATTCAGAAGAGGAAGACTTCAAGAAAGCTTTCTATAATTTGACTGAGATGGTTAAATTAATCTATGAAGAGAGGAACACTATAATGGTTGGAGAGAGTTCTAACCCTCCACATGGAGAAGGAAGCTCAGAGGATAAAAAGGATGAGAAGAAGGATTCAGAAGGGAATGGTGGAAATCCACCTCCATCTCCACCATCCTCATCATCCTCCTCATCATATTCATCATCTCACACAACATCATCTTCTATTACCATGATTGAAACTTCCCATACTCATTCAAAAACCCCAAAAGGAAAGACTCCCTTACTCAAATTGGACATAAAATTTGAACTTCCCATGTATAATGGAGAGGTGAATGCAGAAAAGTTGGACAATTGGATTCGACAATTGGAGGTATACTGCAAAATTCATAACCTTCAAGAAGATGACATAAAGATCCAGTTGGCTTCACTAAGGCTAGAAGGAGCTGCACTAGTTTGGTGGGAAGCAAAGACCCAAGAGGAAATGTGAATCCATGGTAAGATATCCATTACTTGGGTTGAATTTGGTTCTGCAATTAAAATACAATTTTATCGTTTAGCATATATGCAAAAAGCCATTATGAGTTGGCAGAAGTTTAGGTAGCTCAAAGGCCAAACAGTCCAAGATTATACACAGAAGATTAGGAAAAGGACTTCGTTGTTAGGAGTAACTTTGAATTCCCAAGCTACATTTTTGAAATATATTAGGGGTTTACATTATTATTTAAAACATACTATTCTTATGTTCAATCCAAACAATTTAGATGAGGTATGTGTGTAAGCCACACACCTTGAATCTAGAGCAAAGAACATTCAGGAAGAGGGTAGTAAGAGGAAGCCATTGAAGGGCAAGGAGAAAGAGAATGGTGGAAAATGGAAGGGAAAGAAGAATTCAAGTGTGAAGAAAGAAGGGGAGAAAAAAGCATGCAAACATTGTTCCAAAGGGGGGCATGATGAAGCCCATTGCTGGAAATCGCATCCTGAATTAAGGCCTAAGAAACAAAACAACAAGGGAAAACAAAAGACAACCACTACCACACAACATCACCTTCGTTTAGATTCTGGTGATGAGACCAATATTTCAGCCATGGTTACAAAAGGGAAAGAAACTGTTGCAAGCACTTATTCCTCACATAGTCAAAACAACACTCCAAATGAAGAATCAAGAATAGAGTTGTTTCATGTAAGAGTGATTTCAAATCATACAAAGATTGATGCATTATTTGATAGTGGGTCACAATCAAACTTGATTTCTGAAGACTTGGTTAAGAAGCTAAACCTTGAAACTGTACCTCATCATAAGCCATATCCATTGGGTTGGATAGTTAACAATGCAAACTTACAGGTTACAAGGAAGTGTTTATTCAAGTTCGCCATTATTAAAAAGTTCGTTTATGAAGTTGAGTTAGATGTAGTTCCACTTGACATCTCAGGAATCATTTTGGGTAGTCCTTATTTGTATGATAGAAAAGAAATATTTTATCTCCGTGATAGAAAACACATATTTCTCAAGAATGGGGTGGAGTATATTGTGAGAGCCCATCGCAAAAAGTTGAACATTTCTTTGGTTAATGCAGGGTAGATGAAGAGACTAGTAAATGCAAGTAAAAATTTTGTGCTTCTCATGATCAAGAAAAATAATGGTATTGATTATGAATCTTTTGAAGGTTGTGATGATAAATTGAAATCTGATTTGTTTTATGTGGTAAGAAAGCATGGAAATATGTTTCAGGAACCAACGGGGTTACCTCCCAATAGGGGAATTTAGCATGAAATTCAGTTGCAACAACATGTTCTACTTCCAAACATTGGCATGCATCACATGTGAATTATGGAGAGCATGTAAATCAAAAAGAAAATTCAAGAATTGTTGAACAAAGGTATCATACGCCCATCTACTTCGCCACATGGTTCGCCCATTGTATTGGTGCCAAAGAAGGACGGAACTTGGTGCATGTGTGTGGATTTCTATGCACTAAACAAAATCATGGTAAAGAATCATTATCCACTCCCAAGAATTGATGATTTGGTTGATTAGTTGAGGTATGCAAATTATTTCACTAAGTTATACTTACGAAGTGGTTATGGTCAAGTTAGGATAATTGAAGAAGACATTTGGAAAACTGAATTTAAAACTAAACAAGAATTGTTTGAGTGGCTTGTTATGCCTTTCGGTCTTACAAATGCTCTACCTACTTTCATGAGGGTAATTAATGATGTATTGAGACCATTTCTAGATGACTTTTTCATTGTGTACTTAGATGATACACTCATATTAAAAAAATCTAGAGATGAACATGTCATGCATGTAAACAAAGTATTAGATGTATTGAGAAAAGAAGAGTTGTTTTTAAAGATGTTGAAATGCAAATTTGGAAAGATTTCTTTAGTGTATTTGAGACACATTTTTGGAGGAGGTGAGTTGAAGATCGACCCCTCTAAAGTTGAGGTCATTCTGAATTGGCCCAAGCCTGATACAATTACAGAGGTAAGAAGCTTTTTAGGGGAAACACAATATTGGAGAAAGTTTATTGCTAATTTTTCTTCCATTGTAGCTCCATTACATGCATTGACAAGTGTCAAGAAATTCTTCCATTGGGGAGATGTACAGTAGAAAGCATTTTATGATTTGAAGCAAAAGATAAGTTTAGCACCAGTATTGGCTCTTCCAGATCTTAGACAGGCATTCAAGATTCAAATGGATGCAAGTGATTATGCCATGGGAGTAGTTCTATTACAACATGGTAAGCCCATTTCATTTCATTCTGAAATCTTTAATGGAGTTGTAACTAACTATTCTACCTATGACAATGATCCAGATTTAAATAGGAACGCAACAAATCACAACGATAACCATAAATATAGATATTTATTGGAAACAAATACTTCATTTCATTACTGTAAAATACTGAAATATGCTTGCAAACTGAAATGGAAATAAACCATCTAGGGCGATGGTAGCTTATCTCTAAGAAGAGATGTGGCGGCTACATGCCTATAAACTGTATTACAATGAGACTTGAAGGTCTATTTATTGTTGAGAAACAATGGAAAACCCTTAACATCCCAAAACCTAACCCTAGAAGATGAAACGCCAAATTGTGGGCCCCATTTGGGTAAATTGGTACATCAATTTCCCGGAGTTGTAACTTTGGCACCTGATCTATGTTTGACGCATACAATAACTCGTTAGAAAGATCTATCCGAGAAATATAACTTTGGGAAGGGAAACATTGGGCCATGGACTCATGTTGCTCCCAGATTTCCAAAAAAACATCGTTTAGGGCCTCAAAACAGCTTTGGAAGTTTAAGACCCAAAAAAATTGCTAAAAATAGTAAATTGTGCTACAATTAAGGAAACTGAAAAACTGAAAGAGACAGCTATGGGGGTCCAAATGGGATAGGTGGGTGGCCACCAACATCCACCTGGATCATTCCTGCCCCCCTAGGAAGCAATGGTCCCCATTGCGTTGAGTTCCTCCATGTGCTAAACTTTGTCCATGGTGAGTTGTTCTGCAATCTCGGATGTGTCTAGTAATGGTAGGAAGCATGGTCGAGGGCGGTACACATTGAACACTTGGTGCAGGTGAAGGAATGGAGGAATGTTGTGCTCCAAAGCATTGTTTCTCACAGCCTTGGTAATGTTGTACAGACCATGTCGGAGTGGTTTAAGCTTCTGATGGGCTCTTGTAAGGCGTTCTTTCTGTAGATGCAACCAGACTTTGTTGCCCACCCGAAGCTTGTGTGGTACCCCTGTGGGTGAGAAGAAGTTGTTCCTATGTTCTGTCATGACCGTATCCCTTTTCTGTTGCTTTTGCGTGGAGGAACCCTTCGTGGGGGTCATGGATGTGGCAATGATATTCCCCTTACTCTGGGAGCGAATCAACTAGAAAATAAATTTCCTAGTCTATGAGATGTGCTTGCTGCCTTTCTTGGCAGTGATCAAAGAGGTGGTGGTAGGTGGGGCTACCTTCGGTATCTTTTGTAATGAATTACCCAAAGAAATAATGATAGCGCGAGGCCTTGACTCATACACAACATGTCGCCTCCACAAGTATGGCTGACCTAATAGTACATCACAAACATCCAGAGGTGTAACATCACATAATACCTCATCTGTGAAGGGCTTGATGTTGTAGGGAAGGCGACACTGCTAGCAAACATTTAGATCTCGTCCCTCATGAAGCCACCCAATATTGTAAGGTTGTGGCTGTGGTGTAGTCGGTAGGCCCAACCGCTTCATGACCTCTGTTGAAATGAGGTTCTTTTGGCTGCCACTGTTAACAATGAATTGCAGCGGCAAACCCTTCACCCACATCTGTGGGTAGAAAAGATGCTCCCCCTCCTCTGGGTCTTCGAGCTCATTCTTCTGGATCTTGGTCGTGGCGACAATGATGCTGGGCTCCACATCAAGGATTTGCTTCCCTTTTCCATTCCCCTTGTCGGGTTCTGACTCAGGGTCGGAACATGCATCTGATTATGAAGCCTTTAACTTGGCCACCAGTGAGTGCTTGGTACGACACTCACTTGTGTTATGAGTGGCACTCTTGTGGAAATCACACCACTTTCCTATGTCCTTCTTTGACTTCATGGTGTTGTTCTTTTCTTGTGGCTTCGACGGGTTGTCTTGGGTCACCTTGCCTCGGCTTTGTCCTTTGGTCTTCGGATTTGAAAATTCAAAGTTTCGCTTCTTCCGTTTGAACTTTTTCTTGATTTTAACAGTGTATCGGTACACCATGCTAAGCGAGGGGATGTTCAGGAACTCCATCTCTTCCTAGATGTATTTGTGTAGGTAGTCCCGATGTTTGAGTACCAAATGCAGCTCAGAGTCCTTGATACCCAAGTATGTGCGAAGGGTATGAAAAATGTTTGTGAACTCCAACACATCTTGGTCCCTTCCCTGCCGCAGCGTGGTCCATTTGATTTATTTGTCCTCATAGCTTTTGACAAGTTAGTACTGCTCCTTGATGGCATCCCGGAATGAATCCCAAGTGGGTGCGGCTGAAAATAGTGAGCCCGTACTTTCATTCTTCTACTTGCAGTAGGTTCCCCCCTAGTCCTTGACATGGGGGGTTGCTTTGAGAAGAGCAAAAACAATCTTTTCCCGACTCAAAAATTCATGAACAGAAAAATTCCCATCTAACAGATTTAACCATTTATCTACGACATCTACATCTATTTGACCCTCGAAGATGGGGATTTCAAAATTAACTTATACCTTAAATGGTGTGGTGTTTCCAGAGTAGCTGTTGGAAGCCAATGCGTCGCCTCTGGGTAGCTGTTGAAGGATTTACGCAAAGTTGTCCATCATCAGATTCCTTTTTTTCTCAAGGGCTTCTTCGAGCAAGATTTTGATAGGATCTCTTGCCCCCTCATCTTTATTTTCATCCGCCATGGGAGGCCGTCAGGATTTGTGAGGCTGGTCTTGCAAAGGTTCAACCAGTTCAAGCCCTAACTCCTTATATCTCGACCTCGTCGGGGACATGCAAAGAAAAATAGAGAAAAAGCAGACCGCTCTGATACAATGATCCAGATTTAAACAGGAACACAAAAAATTACATAGATAACCATAAATACAGATATGCAGTGGAAATAAATACTTCATTTCATTATTGTAAAATACTGAAATATGCTTACAAACAGAAATGGAAATAAACCAGCTAGGGCAATGGTAGCTTATCTCTGAGAAGAGATGTGGTGGATACATGCCTCTGAACTATATTACAATGAGGCTCAATGGCCTATTTATTGTTGAGAAATAATGGAAAACCCTTAACATCCCAAAACCTAACCCTAGAAGATGAAATGCCAAATTGTGGGCCCCGTTTGGGTAAATTGGTACATCAATTTCCTAGGGTCATAACTTTGGCACCTGATCTCCGTTTAATGCGTAAAATAGCTCGTTAGAAAGATCTATCTGAGAACTATAAGTTTGGGAAGAGAAACATAGGTCCATGGGCCCATATTTCTCCCAAATTTCCAAAACGACATCGTTTAGGGCCTCAAAATAGCTCTAGAAGTTCAGGACCCGAAAAATTGCTAAAAATAGTAAATTGTGCTACAATTAAGGAAACTGAAAGAGACAACTATGGGGGTCCAAATGGGATAGGTGGGTGGCCACCAACATCCACCTGGATTAGAAAAATAAATTTATGCATTGGTACAAAGTGTTAAGAAATGGAAACACTATTTGATGGGGAAGGAGACCATCAACCATTGCAGTACTTATAGTCACAGTCAAAGTTGCAGCAATCATGACATTTCAGATGGATGGGTTTTCTACAATAATTTCATTTGGTTATCAGGTATAAAAAGGGAAACTACAATAAGGTAGTTGATATGCTTTCAAGGCATATTTTAAATTCATCTATTATACTCGAGCATAATTCTGTTTTGCATGAAAGTTACATAGAACAATATGCAAATGATAATGACTTTCAATAAGTATATGCAAGCTTGAGTGAAGGAAACCAAATTGAAGAGTTGGATTATCATGTATAGAACAGTTTGTTGTATCATTTGGGTAAGTTGTGTATTCCACAAGGAGAAAGAAACAATATCATAAGGGAGGTGCATACTTCATTGATTGCTGGACACATTGGTGTAGGCAAGACAGTGGCGAACCTTCAAAGGTATTTTTATTGGCTACGCATGTTGGATAATGTTTCTCGTTTCATAATAGGATGTTCTTTATGTGCTACAAGTAAGCTTAGCAATAGAAAACTTGGTTTATACACTCCACTTCCGGTACCTTCACATCCATGGGAGAGTATCTCAATGGATTTTGTAGGCGGTCTTCCATTGTCAAGGAAAGGTCATGATTAATTATATGTAGTTGTAGATAGGTTCAGAAAGATGTACATACTAACACCATGTAAAAAAAAAATACAACTGAACAAACAACTCACCTTTTCTTCCAAAACATTTGGGTTCATTTTGGTCTTCCTACTTGTATTGTAAGTGATCGAGATTCTCAATTTGTTGGGAATTTTTGGTCAAATTTGTGGGACATGATGGACACAAAGTTGAAGAAGAGTATAACCTTTCATCCACAAATAAATGGACAAACTGAGGTGGTCAATTGAACAATCATTCATCTTCTTAGAGGATATTGCAACAAACATCCCAAGTTGTGGGATGAACAATTGCATTACATACAACATGCATACAACAAGGCAAAGCATTCTTCCACAAACACAACGCCATTTGAGGCATGTTATGGATACTTGCCAAGATCGCTATTGAACTTCATCTTTGAGAAATATGTCACCATTGATGGTCACAGTGACATCAATAAGGCAAGGAAGTGCATAGAGAAAATTCAATTGATACATCATATAGTGCAGGAACAACTTCAGAAAAGTCAAAGTAGCTATAAGGCAAGGCGTGAAAAACACCGGGTTGATCATAAATTTAAAGTTGGCATCGAAGTTTGGTTATATATTAGAAAAGAGAGACTTCAAGGGGAAGGTAATAAGCTTAATCCAATTCATTATGGTCCTTTTAAAATTTTGGAAAAGATTGGTAATAATGCATTTAAGCTTGATTTTCCTCCTTATATGCAAATATACTATGTTGTCAATGTTGAGAATTTGAGATTATTTGAGCCTCCCTTGATTGATGATCAAGGATATCATGTTTAGCTGCCATCAATAGATGATTTCTTGCCAAAATATCTAGATGAGCTTCAACAAGATCTCATACTTGACAGAAGAATCAAGACTTTGAAGAGAGTGGATGTCGAATACCTTAGAGTCAAACTCAAGGGACAAAAGTCTTCTTAAGCCAAATGGTTGCAGATCAAGAAGGTGAGGGAGTTGTACCCTCACCTGCTGAATAATTGATAGTATATTTTGGGGTCCAAAAGGCTTCTACTGGGGAGGAATGATCAGGCGCTCAATATTTGGCTTACAAATCAAAGTTCTCAGAATGACTTGAAACCTAAACAACCACGTTTGTCTCGGAAAAATGATGCCAATGCAACTCGTTTCACTGAAAGCCAAGTTCGTATGAGAACATTATTGTGCTATGATCATTATGCTAAATAGGTGAAATTTGCAAAAAAAATGCCCAATCACTGCACAGTCAGTAGTCTGTACTGCTTACGTGGCAAGTGACTAAGCAGGGTCAAAGGTGGTCAACATAAAATTACAGTTCACCAAGTGTCAGCTTGTTATTAGGTTACACAGGTGGTGATGTGGCATAGTGTGATTGGTTTGTTTTTGGGCCAATGAAAGAATGCCATGTGGCAAGCCTAGAGGCCGCCACGTGGCACCTCCCAAAGGCTTGGAAAGGGCTCAATAGTGGAATAAATTTTTTGGGTGGAGGTTGAGGTCAAACACATGACCTCCGGCATACCATCTGCAAACCTTTACCAACTCTTCTATCAAGTGAAGCTTACCCCATTAGTTCTCCACAGTTATTTAAAGTTTAACAGTGTGGGAATGGGTAGTTAGGAGGGCCAGCTTGCATGCTAGCTCTCCACATGTGAACACCAACCCACAAACAACGCGATCACAATTATGTAAACACCAACGGATAGTTCAACAACCGTTAACATATATTGTCTCCCCATGTGAAAGTGTATCATGGCAGTTGCAGTCAGTAGAAGCCGACGGTTAGTGCTAACAGTCACCCTAAACTACGCGGGTTAAATAACCATCACATGTGACAACCCCCACCAAAATTGTTGGATGTTAAATTTATGGTTAGCACTAATCTAGGTTTATAGCTAATTAAGAGTAGTTAATTGATAGTTAACCTGAGTTTTAAGTTAGTAGAAGTTATTGCAGAGCCACAAAATTCGGGCCTACCACCAAACTTGGCAGACTTAACTGGAGTCTTTCTAGTTTTAGTGGAGGTTTTCTAGAACAAACTAGAGAAGAGCCTAGATCACTCAGATTTCGACCAATTTTGGAAAATGAATAGTCAATTCTGGCTAATTTGACATTCTAAGCACATTGGTGTAGGCATCATGAGCCATATATCTTTGTAAAACAACATTTTTCCCTATTGAGCTAATAAAGAGCCCTAAGCCATGGAAGCTTGTTATAGACATTTTTGTGCCTTACAGCATGAAGCATGAAATGTCAATAATCTGAGGGATCCAAGTCCCTAAACATGTTGTTCCTACCCCTAGAGGAACAAGGTCAACAAACCACAGCACTGAATATCAGTTCTCCACCTGAAAACACTAAAAAACAAGCTAATTCTGGATCATGTCAACTGCTCCACTGAGCATCTGCGCTGAATGTCAACTGCTCCACTATGTACCTGCGCTGAATGTCAACTGCAAAGAAGGCTACCTGCGCTGGGCGAGTTTGGCCAAGTGGCACAGTCATTCCTCAAGGTGTCAATGCCCAGGAAGCTTCCAAAATGACACTTGGATCAGGGAATTCGACTTGTGATGAGTAAGAGGATCTAGATCTCCAAGTGGAAGCAAGACCCTCCAAGTGGACTCAAGAACTGAAGAATAACTGAAGTGGGAGAGGACACTAGTCAGCTTCATGCCAGCCTCAAGCTGACTCATCCTTTCTCCAAAACTCCTATATATAGAGCTCTCTCATGAGGTCTAAGGAGGCTGGAATCTTGTGAATGTAAGGAAGTGCTGTTGGTTTGAGTATAGAACTATTGGGTGATTTGCTTGAAGGAGGTGAAGAGGAGATTTCTTTCTGCTGGGAGGTGATGCTGGATTGGGCCTTTTATGGTTGTATTACTTCCTGAACTTTACTTCTTCCATTAATAAAGCATTTGAGGTTCTTCTATATGCATGTGTCTCAATGGTGTATTGTTATACTTGTGTATTTGATTTATTCTAATCCTTGAATCAATTATGAATGTATGCTTCTTGTAGTTTCCCTCTCTTGCCATTTTGCAGGATCTTGGTGTAGCTGGGCCAGTGAAAGAGCAAGGAGCTGGGAGCAAGCAGCAAAGAGAGAAGATTGGATCAATCATTAGCGGAAGACAACGGTTAGTGGATCTCTTTCTCCCCTCTCTTACATCTCATAAAGAAGTAATCTTGAATAGCTTTGCTTTGATTGTTGCTGAGGTACTATCACCCTTAGAGTGGGATAGGGTCATTCCGTATTGGATACTTTTCCCAACAACAAAGCTAGACCAAGGAGATGTAGCCCAGGAGGGGTGAACTCCTTCATCGAAACATTGTGTTAAAGTGTCTCTTTGATGGTTTGTTGTAATCTAAATGTATGTTGTTTAGTTCTAGTTTTTGAAGCTATTTTGCATGAATGTCATATTAAACTTATGGAGATTTACCTATTTACACACACAAACAACTAATGAAAACTCATTACAAGAAGAAATAAGCAAGCACATGTTTATCAATCTGTAATTGATATTAGCACAACAAATACTAACAATAAAAAACAGATCACCCCACATTAGCTTTACCCGCCATCGCTGAGTCACCATTCTCTGATGATGAGGCATACTCCCTGAAAAAGGACTATAGACTAAACATGAACAAAATCCATGCCCAAAAAAGCTAGTATGTGAATGCAAGACTAACCCTTGAACCCCAGAACACAGAACAACTATGTCATCCCCCCACCACTGGCACAGAGGGCTAAATTCCAACAAGTAACTCGATTCTAGATAAATAAGATGCATAAGACACCAAATGTCCCAGGACCAACCTACACTCCAAAAACAATTAAAGAATGATAAACTCAGAAATACGTTTGCAGAACAAAGACACAACATATGTGGAGAAAACAATACCTGAAAGTGCCAAAGAAGCCCAATGTAGCGATTACCCAATGCAAAAACTATTGAAAGAGTGAATGAAATTCCATGTGTAAACCATAGGCCACCCAAACCAAGGAGGAGGGAAACCATGCAGACTCACCGTCCTTCCCACAAGTTACGTACCTTCACCATCCAAAATACATACTCCACATTTAATACAATAGGACCTGTGGACTAGCTCCGAAGTATCTCTCCCATTGAATTGCCACGCCATTCCAATATTAAGCCAAGTATGAAGTAGGCATGCCTCCCAATGAGATACTATTACATTTCAAACTATGACCCCCCCATTCAATTGACTATATACATTGAGGTGGCCATTTGTTTCATATTTCAAGGGCCCCATCACATTCTTTTTATTTAATTACAATTTATAGAAGGATTATGTCCAACATTCCACACTTTAATTGGAAGGAGTGTTTGTGAGCCTAAAAATCATTCTATATTTTTAAAAATTTTCTTTTCCAAGTTCTTTGGTGTGTTTCTGAGACCAAGAATCATCCTAAATTTTCCCAACTTTTCTTTTCTAAGTGATTTGGTGAAGATGTCTGCAGTTTTCTCATTATTGGAACAATGCCTTAAATGAATACTCTTGTCTTCTACATGATATCAAATGAAATGATACTCTGTATCATTATGTTTAGTTGGATCGTGGAATTTGGATTCTTGGAAAACTTGATTGTGGAATTATTTTCAACCAATAGAAGAGAATAATTCAATTGTTTTCCCTACAAATCTTCAAGAATTGTCCTGAGCCACACAACCTTTTCTTTTCTTTTTCCAATTCCACATGTTCTTTTTTGTTGTTGTGGAATATACTAGATTTGAATGTTTGTGTGACCTCTAGGATACAATCTCTGATCCAAGACTCGTGAGATAACTTGAAGCCAACACTCCATTTCTTTAATCACGTCAAATCTTGAATATGAATATCCAATCAAATTGAAGTCATCCTCCCATGAATATTTAATTACAAAGTCTTCCTTTCAAGTACTTCAGAAGTATTTCTACAATAAATTAATGTTCTTCACTTGGATTTTGCGTGAATGTAGAAATAATTCCAACAAAAAATGAAATATATGGTCTTAATAATGAGGTAGATAAAACTTCCCACAAGTTGTCTATACATGATTGCATCTCCAAATTCATTCCCTTTTCTTGTTGTGAGGTTCAAATTTTATTCCATTGGAGTAGATAGAGGGTTATATTCAACCATACCAAACCTATTCAATTATATTCTCCATTGTACTTCTTTTGGGAGAGGAATATATATTTTGGATGTTGAGTCACTTTAATGCAAAAGTAGTAGTGAAGGTGTCCCAAATCTGTCATCTCAAATCCTTTCTTCAACTCCATTTTTATGGATGCAATATATTTTTCAATGTTCCATGTTATTAAAAAATTAGCTACATATACAACAATATATATAACATTTTTTACAACTTTATTGACAAACAATGTTGGATCATCAAGATGAAAGTGTTTGAAATTTAATTTCAGAATATTCTCAACTAACTTTTCATACTAGGCTCGCAGTTCATTTTTAGGCCATATAAGGACATAAGGATATGATAAATTACATAATTCACATCCTTTTACCTTCACAACAAAACCTTCTAGTTGAGCCATGAATCAATTCTCTTTCAAGCATCCATTGAAGAAGGTAGTCTTCACTTCCATTGATGAATTTTCCATCCATTATGAGCTGCCAAGGAAAAGAGAATCTAGTTTGGGTCCCATTTTTCTATGGGGGAAAAGTATCCTCATAATCAACACCTTCTCTCTACGCAAATACTTTTTCCACGGACCTTTCTTTTTATTTTTCAAGTGAGAAAATTGATTTATACTTGTTGTTGTAGACCTGCTTGTAGCCAATTAGTTTGGTTCCTAATGGATGGTCCACCATCTTCTGTGCTTCATTGTTTTATGAGAACATCATACTCCTTTTCCATTCCTTCTTCCCATTGGTTATGATAAGAAACCTCGTTAAAGGAAGATGGTTCAAATTTAGTAGATAAATTGAATTCAAAATCATATGAAACATCCATATCATATACATCAATTGAATAAAAATGATCTACATCACTTCCATCTCATCTAATGGAACCTCTGGTTCCTATCTTTCTAACCTCATCAAAATGAACATCTTCAAGTGTTTTGGTGAGACATTTTGGGGGACCTTTCTGAGATGGTCTAGGATGCTCCACTAGTTGAGATGGGGTTGCATTGAGGTTTATCCTCCTAATCCTCAAAATCAAATCACCCAAAGGGTCTTCTTGATTTGAAGAAGTGGTCTAAACTTCATGACAAGGAACCAATGCTTCATAATCGTATTTCAGATATTGATGCACGATAGGGACCCCCCATTCAATATGTGAAATCTCATCATCAAAATCATGATATCTGTTTGCATGATTGAATCTATTCAAATGATTAAGCCAATTCTTAACAACATTGTCAGCCTTGGAAGAATACAATTCCTATATACGTTATCATAAAGATTAAGATTCCACAAGAAGATGCATTTCCAACTCCTTGCATCAAGCTTGCATATTTGTTCCTTGAGAATCAAGGCATAGTAGATGGAACCAAAGACCCTGATATGCCTTATTGATGGAATGTGGCCATACCACATTTCATAAGGAGTCTTATTTTTAAGAACATGAGATGAATATATGTTTTTCACATACACTACACATAGAACCACACTATCCCAAAATATCATATGTACATTTTTTAAAAAAATCACTGAGCAAACCATATTCAAGAGTCTTGTTCATTCTTTCTTCTAGACTATTTTATTTAGGATTTTATAGAATTTTGGTTTGATGTTGAATCCCATTTTAGAGAAGATAGTTTTAAAATTCATTAGAGGTGTATTCTCTTCCACTATTAGTACGAAGAGAACAAATATGTGATTATTCTTCATTTCCAATCCATACATGAAAATTTCTAAAAGTTTCAGAAGCTTCAGATTTTCTTTTCAATAAGTGCAACCAACACAATCTCATGTAATCATCAATAAAAGTCATCATATATTTATTTCCATTGGTAGAAGGAATAGATGTAGGTCCACACAAATCATAATGTAGTAGTTGAAATTTTCAACATTCTCTAGAATTGGAACCATGAAAAGGTTTGATATTCTTTCCAAGGATACAAGAATAAAATTTATTTAGCTTCTTATGAATAGCAGGAAAATTAGAAATACCATTCTTTTTAAAAAGGCAAAGGCTATCATAACTAATATATCCAAATATAGCATATTGTAGAAGACTATATGGCAGTGTACCTTCATCATTATGGGGAATATATGTATAATTTTGTGTATGAGTATATGTCCCTTTCAAATTCACTAGTATTTTTTCCTCCACTCTATTCGTGACAACCATATTGCCAAATTATTTCATTATTTCTACTTTTCAATCTAACATATGAATAGAGTGGCCTTGCTAGAAAAAGTGAACAAGGGACAATAAATTTCTTTTGTATATTTGGAAGATAAAGCACATTATGTAGAAGAAAATTAGTAAAAATAGGTAATTTAATCATAATGCTGCAAAGCCTCAAGGGATTGAGACTTGATTTGTCTATGAAATACATTGTCTAGTCTATGTTGTCATTAAATTATTCAAAGAAGTCTCCCTAGTAGGTCATGTGGCATGCTGCACCTATATCAAAAAGTCATGCATCTCTCCAAGAATCAAATGAACTATGAAAAAAATATCAACTATCTTCAATATTGCAACGAGGAACAATATAATGGGTAGATTGAGTTTCTTCACCTTTACCTAGATATGGTATTTTACCTTTTTATTCTTCATGGTTTCAATTGTATTTGATTCTCTCTAAGAGGATTTCGCACGTTTTGATGCATCGTTTCCATCTTTGTTGCAAAGAATGCAATGTAGATCAGGTATTTATTCCTGATCGTTTTGACCCCCCATACATTTCAAATTCTTTCCTCCACATTCTATTTTGTTGCCAATTTTTCTAGGAGAATCATGTGACCAATTATTCCCTTTCTGAGCAACACAAATTACTTCTTTAGGGGACTAATTTGTTTTCATCCTCTTCACAAAATTTTTCTCCTATTTTGGAAACTTCTCCCCTAGGGAGTCAAATTTAATGGACTTGAGGTTCTCACTAGCTTGCATGGATTCAAGATAATGACAATAGGTAGAATTGAGGGCCTCGAAAAAGGTTGTGAGAGGAATTCCCACCTTAATTCTAGTGGTATCTACATCATGCTTGATGGCTCTAATTTAAAAAGCTAGAAGCAAGGGATCATCATATTTCAAATCAAGGTTGAAGATTTTGACCATCAACTAAAAAATCTCCAATTTTGAGTGTGAGTCATATAGATCTTTTAATTCTTTAATGCACCATACAAATTTTTAATTGAAACTCTATTATGGTTCACCTCTTCACTTATAGAAGTAGCAATTAGGGCATAGGTTGTTTTGTCCTTATTGTCTGAATTAGCTAGCTCCTTATTAGCTATGGGCTTAGTAGGTACATTTTCCTCCTCTCTTTCACATATGTATTTCCTGAAGTCATAAAAAAATGAGGTTTGCCTAATCTTTTTGGATCATTCTTAGTAGTTCTCCCTACTATTGAGAATTATGCCAACAATAGAGATGAAGGAATGCATATTTACTATTAGTTATGAGCCGCTACAATCTCACCCAATGAATTAGTATGCCACCAAAATTTTAATAGCAAGAGGTAAAAATATGCAAACCAAGGAAAAATTGGATCAGACGTATATATTTCCACTAGCATTGAGACAATGGAGAAGGAAAATGACCTTAATTCATCCTTGCATGTTAGTTAGGCTTCATACAAATTATTTGCAACACAGAGGAATGAATGGAAAAATAGGTTTATATATTTTACATATATAGAGTTTTGAGGTTTGGAAAATTTTAGAACTACGAAAACAAGTTTATATATTTTACATGTATAGAGTTTGGAGGTTTAGAATTTTTTTGGATTACATAATGTGCTTTTGTTTTCCTTTAGTTGTGATCAATAATCTTGTAATGATCCAATTTTAGAAATTCTCTTTCCCCTTTGTTTCTTTGCTTCTCTCCATGGAAACCCTCGACCTCCCAATTAATGAAATCAACACTATGCTATTCTCTATTCAAATTACAAAATCTATCCATTATTTTTGTTGCATAGTTTCCTTCTCTATGTTAGTTGCATGCTATCCATATTTTCCTTCCATAAATACAAAAACATAAGCCCCTACAAACATAGTGAAAGTAAAGAGTGAATGATCCAAATGTTTCCACCTTGGATACAACACTTATTTGGTTGTGATACCAAGAAGTACTATTGCATTGTTAGTGTGTTGTAACAAATTCTTGGGAAAATCAATACAACAATGAAAACGATAGGGAAAATGTTAGTGGAAATGGAAATACTATGAAGAGTAAAATATTTGATACCCAAAAACTAGAAATGACAAATCTAGATGAATTAATTATGGATCGTGAAGAGTAATGGGAAGGAGGAAAAAGAAACACAATGGTGTTGACAGAGGCCCTGACAACCATGGTGCTAGAGAAACTTGAATGGAGAGGTTGTTGTGGGGAGCAAGCTTAGAAGCTGAGCTCGACACCTATCTACATGGAGAATGGTAATGCTTGAGAAGCAACTTTGATTCTAGACAAGACTCAAGACTTTACATGATAGAATGGCAAAGTAAAGCCAGAGAAAGAAGAGAGAAGACATAAGAGAGATTTTCATATAACTTAGATCTAACACCAAACAGAGAAATGTTTTGCACACTAGGAGAATCATAGAGTTCAATAGACTAGCACTAATACCATGTAAAACCACATAATTTTCCATTAATATTCATTTAGCTATATATATTAAGGTCCTACATTTCAAATTCCAAATACCCCTTTACATTCTTTTTATTTATTTACAATTAGTAAAACAAAAATTCAAAAAATATATATTGAATACTAATTAATGTAAAATTCAATATATTTATTTTCAAACTTATTATAAATTAAATATTAATTTACACAATTCACTTTATATTTATATATTTATCTTAACTAATAAAAAATATACTAAATAAATTAAAAACATAAATAAAGCTTTAAAATAAATAATTTCTCATCTTTTATAAAACATAATAACCCAAAATTATTTCATTATAATCTTAATATCTTATATAATTTCACAACCACCTAATAATAATGTTATTATTTTTTTAAACTATCAAAAATTGGAAAATTCACATATTATTTTAAATTGCAACATCATCATCATTAAAATAAAATCCTAAACCTAAACATCATGAATTCAATTATTAAATATAACTAAAATATATATCCACATTATTTTTCTTAATTTAAAAAGAATTATAAAAAATCACTATCAACATAGTTAATAAACCAATTTCAAATAACTATCATTTTAGTTACAATTAATTTATTATTCAGATTCTTTTTTATATATATAAATACAATAGCTCGATTGAAATAATATTTTAAATATCATAATTTATTTATATAATATTTTATAATATAAAATTGACAAATTATGCTCATAAAGTTTTGGATTGATGGTGAATGGATGCAATGTTAAAGCACTCCTTACAATAAGTTACTGGTTCAAATACCGGGTGAGTACTTAACTACCAAAAAAAATTAACAAATTAAAAATTATTATTATTATTCATTCACTTAAAAATAATATATATATATATATATATATATATATAAATAAATATATCATCATGGTTGTGATAATATATATGTATATATAATCTGTTATGAATATATCCCATCATGGTTGTGATTTGGCTTTTTATTTTTTATTCTTTCCTCAGAAATAATACACCAATCTACCCCCAGAGCATTTATGCTGTTACTTTCACAAATATCATGCAACACATTCAGGATTATTAAAAGCTCCCGGTCGTCCAAAGAATACATGTGGACCCAATGCTGAACTAACTTGTTGAAAGAAATTCACTTTATAACATGAATTTCGTGTCCATCAGAACCAAACATTTGTATACAGCTCGTATATGCAGCATTACTGAAATCTTCTCAGGAAAGTTTATTATCACCATAGACAAAAATACAAAACAAATAAACCCACCAATAACCTGTAGCCTCATTCTCCAAATATAACGCCCATACCACTTCTTCGTCTTCTTTCACTTGCTGTACATCCAGTAATATTTTATCTACTTCCCTTCTGCACAACTTTTCCATCAAGTCATGCATAAAAAAGACATTTCTTAATTGATCAATAGCTATTTTTACGTGCATGACTCCAAACTTATCCTGCATATTACAGAAAAGCAACGAGTCAGAAAAATATTATCACAATAAATAAATAAATAAATACATTTAAAAGCAATGAGTCAATTTTTTTTTATCACAATAAATAAATAAATATATATATATACTTTTGACCTGGGTGAACTGCATATTGCTAAATACATCAATTTGAGATGTATGACATCCGTGAAATGAGTATCGATAAATACATCAATTTCCTTAATATACACTTGATATTCAGTGTGATATACACTTGTATCAAGTCACATCAAATTTCAAAACATTCATATTATTTGATGTGACTGTAGTGATTATAAGTCACATCAAATCTAAAAACATTTGGAAACTCTTATTTCCACTTTTATAGCTTCATTAATGCACAGCTACATGCGTTGGAGATAGTCGGTGATAACTCGATAAAAAAAATAACGACGTGTTACACCACGCGCTTGTTATATCGCACAATCTCCGACGCATGTAGCCGCGCATTAATGAGACTATAGAAGTGGAAATAGGAGTTTCCATTTCATGATATCATGATATTTGATGTGACTACAATGGTTTCAAGTCACACCAAATCTGAAGACATTTCATGATATTTGATGTGAGCTGATATTTGTGTATTGGTGGAGGATTAACAAAATTGAGGTATTCATCGATACCCATTTCACACACGTCAACCGCGGATGTGAGAGCACCAAGAAACAAAAACAAACTCACGAAAAGTAAGAACAAACTCATGTAAACATGAACAAAGAATAAACAGGGGCCAATCTCTTTCAGATATGATAAAGTAATATATTATGAATTCTGATAATGCTAGCATATTTATAGAGTCCGGTCAGTTCAGTTTGTTATAAACAGGAGGTAAATCTCCTTCAATATCCAGTGATAAACAAATATATTATAAATTGAGATAATGCTAATATATATATATAGTCCATTCAGTTGAATGTGTTATAAACAGGAGCCAAATCTCCTTCAATTTCTAGCGATAAACAAATATATCATAAATTCAGATAATGCTACCATATATATATAGCCGGTCAGTTCAGTGTGTTATAAACATGAGCCAAATCACTTTTAATATCCAGTGAAAAACAAACATGTTATAAGTTCAGATAATGCTAGCATATATATAGAATCCGGTTAGTTCAGTGTGTTATGTTTAACTTATATATAGAGTCCGGTTAGTTTAGTGTGGCATGTTTTACTTAAATTAGAAGATTATTAGAATCTGGTTAGTTCAGTGTGTTATGTTTTACTTATATAAAGAGTCCAGTTAGTTTAGTGTGTCATGTTCTACTTAAATTAGAAGATTATTAGAATCCGGTTAGTTGTGTGTCATGTTATACTTAAATTAGAAGATTATTCGGAGTTACTTTTTATGAGTAATAAAAGTTAAGAATAGGTCTGATGTATTTATAATTTAAAAAATGAGAAATTATATATATTATAATTGTATTGAAAGTAGTGAGATGTTTTCTAGTTATGTGGGAGGTGAATTCTATATTATTAAATATTTATTTATATTTATGGTGGTATATGTTAAAAAAACTGAGAGCTCTGCGATGGCGAATGTTTACACGAGGGTTTACGCGGCCGAGCTCTGCGATGGCGCTGGCTCATGCAACAATGGAGGAAGCGGAAGGGTCAAGCTCAGTCCCGGCAAAAGGAATGGAGGAGTCGTGAAATTTTTCGCAAGACAGAACTTAGATCTGCAGCCTTGTGACGCAGATCAAGCAAAATGGTTCAAGCAATCGCCGTCGAGCTCTGTCCTGGCACCAGTGCCATTGATCCGAGGGTCGGCTCATAGATCCAGCGTAATGCACTCCTCTACAGTCCGATTGACAGATCGACCTCTGCTATGGTCGGATCTGGAAGCCTTTTCTCGGGGAGAGCGAGATCTGGGAGCGGCGGCCAGTGTAGTCCATGGGATCGATGCCGCTACCCTGGAAATGGAACTCCGAATCCAAAAACGAGCCAACATTTGGAGGGATCTGCGCAATAGGAGGCCAGATCTGGGAATACAGCTTGATCCCAGGCGGCAGAACGATGACAATAACCCTAGATCGGGCAAAGTTTCTGCAGATCTAGTCATGCATAAGGGAAAACAAATCAAAACAGAGCCAGATCTGAAACTACGCCATCAGCCAGAGCAGGTAACAAATACTTGTTTTCAGATTCTGATTAAACCCCCTCAAGGGAAAACTCGTTTAGTATGGGTTCATGCAGGAGACACCTCCATGCATCTGAAAAATCAAATAAGGGCAGAAATGGGATACCCAGTTCAGGCCCAGCACTTGGTCAGTGGAAGGAGGTCCCTTCAGGACTGTAGATCGTTGGAAAGTTACGAGATTGGGCCAGGTTCAACCATTACTTTAAATCTCAGATTAAGAGGGGGGGCTCAGCCTCCGGGACAAACAAGCCCCACAGGGGGGAACAAGGGGAAAAAAACTACAGCCCAACATCAACCAAAGTCCTACAAAAACATCTTACAGGGCAGCAGGAATTCAGGGCTCGCTCCAGATCAAGGCGGACACATGCCCAAGCCATACATAATGGATCAGTCAGAGCAAAACCCAGCATTAAACTTAGATTCTTCAGGGCTTGATGATTTCGTCAAGTCCTATGAAACGCAAGCTATAATTTGCCGTTTCAACAGTTTCTGGCCCAAACCTATGGATCTTTTCCATTGGATCTTCTCCAACTGGACCATGGAATGTGATATTCATTTATGTTCAAAGGGTTTCTTCATAGTAAGATTTACATCCAAGGAAGTCAGAGATACAGTCATCAGTGCCGGGCCATGGTTTTGGGGAACGTCGGGGCTGTTTGTGACCCCATGGTTCCCTGATTTCGATCCAAATAAAATGACTGTAACTAAAATGCCAGTCTGGGTTAGACTTCACAATCTCCCCTTGCACTTTTGGGATGAACGAGTGCTGGAGGGCATTGGGAACAGCATAGGGAAATACATCAAAACAGATCTGGAAAGGATCGATGAAAGGATCTACACCTTCGCACGTATCTGTGTGGAAGTAGATTTAAGTAAAGGGCTGCCGGAAAATATAAATTTGATTTACAAACAACAGAACTGGCTGCAGGTATTAGATTATGAAAACACCGCTTTCAGGTGCAGGATTTGTAGGCAGACAGGACACTTACAAAGCTCTTGTCCAGAAGCCAAGAATAAAAAGAAACAGCAAGGGAATCAGAGAAAAGGATGGCACTTTCCTCCCCCAGATTCAGAGGACGAAGAATCGAAAGCAGCTGAGGAAGAACTCCCAGAAGAGAAAACTGAGGTAGCTCAAGAAATGGAGAATCAGAAAGGAACTTCATCAGACAACAAGGCAGTGGAGACACGCATGGATCCTAGTACAGGAGGCATGAAACGACACCACCACTCAGACACTTCAGATTCAGACAAAGAACCTGGTCCACAGAATACAGAGACACAGTTAGTTATTGCTTCGATCGAGCCCTCTCAAGGAGAGTGGCGTAAGGTCGAAAAGAAAAAGGGGAGAAAAACCTGATGCGTGAGTCCTACTCACTGCCGATTTTCAGTTTTTCTTCCCCTCCTTTTCTCTTTTCTCTCTTCTCTTTTCTTATTCTTTTTGCACGTTAGTTCACTAACGTTGCGTTGGGTGCGAAAGCACTCGGGCCCTTGTGGCTGCATACGGAATGCTTCATTGCATCTGCTTGTGTAACTTTTCATTATCTTTTTAATAAAAAGTTACCGTTTTTTTCCTTGGAAAAAAAAATGGTGGTATATGTTAGAATATTTATAAAAAATAAAATCATTTTAAATTTAAATTTAACTATTTTTTAATAAATTTTAATTTAAGATATGTTTAAATTAATTGTTTTTCAAAATCAAATTATATATATTTATAATAATTAGTTTTGGGATATTTTCTTTTTTGTCTAAAACCTTTTTATTTAGGGTTATTGTTGCAATTTGGAGATTTTTTTTTTTTTTTAACCACATGGTGAATCGGGTCTAATTTATGGGAGACCCAGGATCAAACCTCATATCTGCCACTATAACACCAAGAGCATAGCCAACCACCTGCAAGTCGGGTATCCTAAGTTCCTATGATTTTAGCAAGAGCAGACTCACGGGATTGGGGAATCCGCCCTTTAGCTACCACCACAGCAGGTCATTGTACTCAATGAGATTTGAACTTCGGTCTGCCCAGGCTTCGCCCATGTGACTTACCGTCAATCCACACATCACTGTACTTGGGAGAAATTTTTTTTGCCACATCTTTTTGTATCTAAGCTAAGGCCATTATTACAAATATTTTGAACTTTTTCATCTTTGTGAGGAAAATGTCAAGGGGTTCTTTATGTATCTAGGTGAAAGTCATCGATCTTATCTCCTCACTAGATTCTAGAATTCAGGATCAAACATGAATCCCTTTTGTCTTCACACAACTCCTACACAAAGGTAGGCAGTTTTACAAAAGGAAATCGGTCATCGATGAATGGCATAGCCGGGAACGCTTCAATCTTTCTAGTTTCAAGAGTAAAAGGTAGAGCCAAAGGTGAGGGTGCACCCTCTTCCTCCCATTCTAGATATTTCAAGGATGCCTTGAAGCCAAGGCTTTCATAGACGCCTCCTAAATATTTCTTAATGCATGCCTTTGTTGTGGATCATACACATGATATTACATCTTTTGAACAGGATATCTGAAGCCTCCTACATAAACTATTTGTGGCATGCCATTATTTATTGTTTTAATGGGTTTTCTCAATGAACATATGCGCTTCACAAATGGGTGCATCAAACTTAGTCCCCAAATACGAATTTATTTTTTTGTTCGAAAAGTTTCTTTGTGGTACACTTAATAAACATTGGGGATTGTAAAAAGGTTTTTGATTAAGGACCCTGGTTTTGGTGCCGATTTGGGCTCTCCTTTTTCCATGGTTTCTTGATTCTAACCATCTTACCATGACATATATGGCCACTCCTATTTGGGTAAGGTTCCCAAATATGCCCATTCATTTGCTTCATCTGAAGATATTAACTGATGTGTGTCACATACTTGGTCATGTTATTAAGATAAACATAGACAACTTCGAAAAGGGTATTGTAACCTTTTTTTCATCAGAAGAAAAAAAAAGTCTTTATATTTTCAAAGTGGAAAATATGCATTATGTGGGATTTTAAAATCATGCTTCAATCCCTATATTTGAAATAAGGCCATAAGGTTAGAACTAAAAGGATATCCTTGTCGCTTTCTAGATAATATCATTGGATTGTTTACATATATAGTTATAAAATATAGCAATAAGTCAGATAAAAAATGTGATATGGAGGGAAACAACCCCCACAAGATTATCATTTATATAATCTTGGGATTCCAACACTCATGGAATGATTTGGAGAGCCTCCTTGGAGAGTATTTCTACCAAGGTATTGAGTTCATAGTATATATAATCGCAAGAGAACCAATCCAACATGTTCAAGACCTATTTGATCCCTACAAAATGTGAGCCAAACAAGGTGCCAATATGATGATTATACCATAAACCCAATCCACAAAATGTTTTGAAACCCACAAAAATTATAGGTTATTGACATATTTTTAGTTTCCCACATAGATAAGAACCTACATTGCCGAAAATTCATCTCTCACATTTGTTAGAAAATAAAAAAGGTGGAAATATTTTCTTATGTCGATAATTACTTGTGATATCTTTGTGTTCTTATTAACTCTCTTATTTTATTCTTTTGTCTTCGTTTCACCAAGCAATTATATATAATAAAAAAACACGAATATCAATGACACTAAATGTAGGAACTCAGCAAGGGCTAAAACCCCTCTGTAGGGGAAAACCTAGTTAAACTCCTCCACTAGAAAATTCAAGTTGAGATAGACGAAGACCCTAGAACAAAAGACCTTCCTCCTCCACCTAGTTAACCCTTCCTTCCAATATATGATCTCTCTGAAAGTCGCCAAGTGTCAGCTTCTTCAAATACAGCTTCGACCGAAAATTTCGACTCACAACTACAGTTGTTCAACCACGAGATTTAGAATTTTGGCCCAACTTCAGGACTATATTTTCAGCCCTTCCAATAGATTAGTGGCTTCACACGTGTGAGAGAAAGAGAGATAATTTCGACTTTTTGTGCTTGATGAAGACATTCTTCTCCTTCACTAGCTGTTTCCTTCTTGTCTCTTGAATTTCATAGTTTTTTTGTCCCAAAAGTTGTAGATCAATCTTGTTGAGTGTGTGCTCCAAATGAGGTCAAGTTACTACCTTTATATAGGAGATCTTGCCCCTCAATTAGGCCGACTTGGTGGAGGAGGCCTAAATGACCTATTTTACATTAAAATAAATTTCTTTCTTGACAAATGAAGCTCATGAAGGGTCTATTACATTATGGCATAGACAATGACACTTGATATAAACCTTGGAAGCCTATGATGGACGCTTTCACCTATAAACCATTGAACCAAGCATGAAGCCCATGCTTTAATAAGTACATTTCTTTAATAATAAAATTCCTTTTTCTTTCTTTCGACAAATACATTACATCATGACTCAAATAAAATTATGAAGACCGACACTAGTTACATTATTCAACACTCCCTCTTAACTAGGGAGGTATTCATAATTGCATATATATAAAGCTGCATAGAAGATCTCAAAATGATATACTCTATGAAGAGTCACAACACACACAGTGCTACATATTAGATACTTGACTAGGGTACTCTAATCGACTAGGACTAAGGTGAACTCAAGCTTTAGCCACTCTAGGTACCATCATGCTTTTAATCTCTATTACCAACCTATGGATCTAGGTGTGTATCCAAGGTTAGAGCTCCATGACCAATTCCACCCTCCCTACTTCTGGATCCAGACATCAAAACATAGGTTGGCCAGACGTCCTCCCAATAATCTTGACATAAGATGATTCTTCTCTCCTAATCAACTAAATCAAATATATCCACCAATCCAAGCATGCTTCAAACGTTCAATCTTTTATGGTGAGATCCTGGAGAATCATAACCGCAATCAGTAATAAACCTTGAAATACAAGTAAACACAAACCTTTAGGGTACTCAATCATTCAGATGTTTCTTATTTCATCATCAAGTTATCCAAATACATCTTTCTGGAAGCTTTCTTCTCTCACTTCTTCCACAACGTTAAATACAACCTTAGTACTTCTCAAGTCTTTGTTTGTAACATCATAAATCATGAACATCTATTTTTAGTAATTTTATTCATTCTTTCTTCAAGGAGTTTAATATAACTATCATGATCTCCCTCTTAATTGGGGAGATATACCCTTTATTCTATCTAGCCTCTCTCAACTTAGGGAGAACAACAACTTCCTTCTTTTATAATATTGGAGTAACTTTATCTTTTCAAGGCTTCATGGCATCAAATTCATCTTGATTTTCATTATTCTTATAGCTTCCTTTATCATCTTCTATTAAGAACATCTTCAACATCTTGAAGATTATGCACATGCAAAAACTCTAATATCTAGTACAACCAAAATACATATATAGAGGCATGAAGTTAACTATATCAAAGACATGTCATTATAGTGGAAGCATCAAAACATTAGAAGTCATAATTAGTAGGAGACATATCCTTTTACATGCCAAACTTCAACTTCTTGCTAGGGTTTTGTAATAAACCCTAGACTCCATCTTTGAGACATAAATCCTTAGATATCAACAATAACAATCCTATTGTACATCTAAGGTTTCAACAATATACTTTTAGAATTACATGTTATACTCTACGAGGGTTTGTTGCAAACCCTATATTTTATCATCAAAACTAAGTTATATTAAAAACAATATCACCATATCCTAGAATATCAATCTCTACTATGGCTTTGTTAAAAACCCTAGATATCACAAACTAAAACATGAACATCAACAATTAAGTTAGCATACTCACATATACATATCTAGGATACATTTCACATCAATATCTACTAGGTAAACATTAATACATCAAAGTTATATATACAACAATTTTGACTAGGGCTATAATAACGTAGAAGAATATACACGTGGGGTTCCATTCCTAGGATCTGACTATAGTGATTACAAGGGTTTTATCCATAAACCCTAATTCACCAAACCCTAAAGATCTAGGGTTTCAATATATAACCTAGAAATTAACAACAAACCCTAAAGGACTAGGGTTTTTACCATGCCATTACCAAAACCCTAAACTTCAAAAGAATAGAGTTTTCGTCATAGGTTCTAGATTTTATCAACAACCCTAAGAGGACTAGGGTTTCAACATTATTGTTAACACACCCTAAACACCATGAGGCTAGGGTTTTACAAAAAATGATCAAATAACAAGATATAGTATAATTAGGGTAGATTCAATCTAATGATTACTCACCCTAACAAGAATATTTGTGATTTAAAACCCTAGACATAAAGACGTTAGTAATGTAAAGAAAATTTCAAAAGAGAATGAACATACCTTCTTATATGAAAAGAACTTTGTGACAAAAATTGTAGTTTAAGACATACCTTGAGTTGTTCTTTAACAAACCTTGTAGGACATCAATTCTTGAAATACCTCCTTTGTAGAATAACTTCTTCCTTGCTTCAAGTCTCCTCCATAACCTTTGTGTATCCTGTAATCTTTTCCTAACCAAGGAAAATATGAAGGTTATTAGCATATAATATAAAAAAATATTAATATGAGAGGGAAACCAAACATAAAAGAGGAAACAACGAACAAGATACTTACCTTTTGGTAAAATGGTGAAGGCTCCCTCTTAATCCAATCTTTCTGAGGGATACCTACAACTTATCAAAATAATTCAAAAATGTTCTAACAAGACATATTACACCTATAAACTCTAGAAATCAAAACATAAAGGAAAACAATATAAGACTAATAAGGATATGTAAGAGAGGAATTAGTAATATTGGTCTTTGACTTTCAATTCTTTAGTTTGTTTCTTCTTAGGTGGAGCTTAATCAGTAATATTTGCTTGTTCCCTATCTTCCCTCTTATTCCTTGGATTCTCATGACTTTGATTTTTGGAATGACCCATCTTATGATATTTGTAACATTTAATTTTGGATATGTAAAATTTCTTATTTGGTCCTTTAAACTTCCTGAAGGTTCCCTTCTTCTTGTGATGAGAAGAATAGGCATCATATGTGTTATCTTCTTCATCCTCATTATTGTTTACTAATGATATCTATGCTTCTTCTTGACTGCATGCATTCCACATTTGTTTAAATGTCGGAGTATCCTTCCAGCTGCTAATTCCTGATACAAAAGCACTCCAAGATTTTGGTAGACCTAGACAAACGACAATTACGAGTTATTTTTCTGGCACAAACTCATCTATTTCTTAGAGTTCATCTCTTATTATAGATATCCTCACAATATATGATGACACAATATTGTTTCCTTATTATCCTTAGTTCATTCTTAAGGCTAGTTATCTGACCAATGTTCTTGATGGTGAATAACAAGGAAAGAGCTTCATACATTTCTTGATTAGAACCTATGTTTGATATGAATAGAATCAAGTTTTCCTTTACTCCATCTGTTATCCAATTCATGGCCAATATTTCAGTTTCTCTGAACTTCTCCTTCTCTGCTTCACCTGTATTCTTCATGAATCTTCCTTGAACAAGGTCCAAAACTATGTGCTTAGCGAGGATAAGATCTATCCTCCTTTTCCATTCCCAGTAGTTGGAGGCTCCTTTTATCTTGTTTTCTCCCTTCATTGTAGTTGAGATAGTTCCTATAGATAGTAGGATTCTCTCCTTATACAATCCTTTACCCTAATGACCTTCCTTTTATCCAATTTTCTTCAGTAGATCTTTAAGCTACCATTTTCTTCCTTCTTCACCTTAGCTTTGATACCATGTTAGAAAGTTAGAAAGGAAGAAATATTTTCTTATTTTAATAATTACATGCAATATCTTTGTGTTATTATTAACTCTCTTATGTTCTTCTTTTATATTTATTTAATTAAGAAATTATAAAAAATGAAGCATGAAGATCAATGGCACCACATGTAGGCACTTAGTCAGGGCTAAAACCCCTCTATAGGGGAAAATCCAGTCAAACTATTCCACTAGAAAATTCAAGTTGAAATAGACCAAGACCCTAAACCAAAATACCTTCCTCCTCCACCAATTCAACCCTTCCTTCCAATATATGATCTCTCACAAAGTCACCAAGTTTCAGCTTCTTCAAATGTATCTTCAACTCAATATTTTGAACCCTAGATATAGAACTTCGATCCCCAGCTTTAGAATTCTGACCCCACATTTGGATTGCAGTTTCGGCCCTTCTAGGATATTAGCAGCTTCGTAGGTGTGAGAGAAATAGAGATAATTTCGAATTATTGTGCTTGATGAAGACCTTCTTCTCCTTCACTAGCCCTCTCCTTCTTGTCTCTTGAATTTCACACATTTTTTTGTCCCAGAAGTTGCAAATTGAACTTGTTGAGTGAGTTCTCCAATTAAGGTTGATTTACTACCTTTATATGAGAGATTATTCCCCTCAATTAGGTTGACTTGTCCAGTTTGAGGCCAACTTGGTGGAGGAGGCCTAAATTACCTATTTTCATTCAAATAAATACTTTTCTTGACAAATGAAGCCCAATAAGGGTCTATTACATTATGATATAGACAAGGACACTTGACATAAACCCTATAAGCCTATAATGTAGACTTTTACCTATAAACCATTGCCCAAGCATGAAACCCATGCTTTAATAAGTAAATTTCTTTAATAATAAAATTACTTTTTCTTTCTTTTGGCAAATATAATACACCATGACTCAAATACAGTTACGAAGACCAATACTAGTTACATTCAATGACATTTGTGCCCCAACCTGGAGCATATTTGATATGAAAAAAATGATGTTAATTTAAGAATAGCACATAACCAACTCTATAGATAGGGGGGTCCCCTTGGCTATGCCCTTCAAATAATCCCCAAGGGATTTGATCTAAAGGGGGCGTTCTTGGAACACATAGCTTCTTACATTTTAGTTCAGCTTTGAAAACATTAACGATGAACTTGATATAACCCATCACACACTTCAACCGAGATATGTGTATCTTGAAAACGTGCCATATTTCTAACCCACCATATCGAGTGAATAAGCACAATAGGAAAGGATCGATATATTGAAACTACATAATCATTAACCCAGTCATGAACACAATTAATTAGAGAATATTTATACTAGGTTTCCATAGAAGGATAGAATTAAGAATGAGCCAAATTATAGACTTGTTAGGTGTATTTAAAGGAGAATAATAAATGATAAACAATTTCTTCATTTTATTTAGAAAGGGGGCATTGACTAGGACTGGTCCATCTTCTTTTGATGCAATTGTCCCAAGTGAGGAGCTTGTTGGACAAGGCCAACCACAACACTAGCTCTCACTTGATGGGCCCCTTGTGCTTCCACAGGTACCTCCACCACCACTTAGGTATTGTGTTAAGTTGATTCTCCATGAGATCTTGACATCCAAGCTTGGCCAAGAAAATTCTAGTTGAAGTATGTTTTCACCATATCAATTGATCATCATCATCAAAGGAAAGTTTTATCATTGCCAAGATTAGAAGCCCAATGAAATTTGTCTGTTTCGTAGCCTATAATTTAGTCAAAAATATCCTGTGAATATTTACATGTCCCTATTCCCCACTTACAATCGTTCTAAGCTTTTTCATCAGCTAGGAAAAATATCCTAGACCTATGGATAAATGAAATAGTATAATCATGTAGTGAATAATATTCCCCTGCTCCTACCCATGGGTCTTGTCCAACTCCGACACTTTTTCCATCCTCAATTTTCCAAGAAATTGATATCCTAATAACAAGAAAGGAATTTGAAAGGGCACAACACACAATTGAATAATTTGCTACTGATTTCCTAATCCATTCAATCTCAATTTTACCTCCAAAATATTTGTCTTTGATAACCTTACCAAACATGGTTTTTATTCAAAATTCACCATTAGTGGCAAGGGATTTGCTAAAAATATCTAGTTTTTTTAGCCCCCAACCTCCTAAATATTTTGTCTTGGCAATGGCTTTCCAACTTACTAAGGGGATAACATCTGAGGATTTCCTTCCCAACCCTAAACTCTTATTATTGCTCAGAAAACCTTTTGGAATGTCAACAATTGATGTCCAATAGATAGATATCTCTTCCAATAATGACTTAATAAGCACTAGAGAGCCACCTCTAGACAACAATTGTTTAGTTAAAATGTTTATTCTAGCCTCCATGTTCTTTATCATACATGCCTAGTCTTGTTTCGTTTATGAGTTTGGCTTTATAATGAAGCCTAAGTACTTATGGCAATCTTATGCATATTTTATTTGGAATGAAAACTTATGCATTAGAAAGGATATAACTGTCGAAATGTTACTATATTAGATTGTATACCTTTCTAGATTGATCGTCATGCCTATTACAAACTCGAATGAATCAAGTAAACTTTCCATCATGGAAATTCTCATCATCTATCCTTCCAAAAAAATGAAAATGTCATCCATAAACTGTAAGTGTGTTAGAATAAAGTGATCTAAAACAATAACCCCTTTAAGATCACCAAATTTAATATCCCTCTTGCTTAAAACACTCTGAATTTTAGCCACCAACATAATGAGCAATGGGGATAATGGGCATCCTCATCTTAGGCCCATAGATGATTTAAAGAAATGTGAAGGTTGACCATTTATTAATACTGCAAAATTGACCAATCATATGCAGGAAAGGATCCAGTTTACAATCTTTAAACTCATACCCATTTGGATAATACAACTTGATAAAGGAACAACTTACACGATTGTAAGCTTTTGAAAGATCAACTTTTATAGTAATAGCAAGAGGGCGTCACAACTTGATAGATTGGAGGGTATCCTACATAATGGTTATTACATCATAGGTTTGATGGTGTTGAAGGAACCCTAATTGTTCCTTTGATATATAAGAACTCAAAAGTGGTTTCAATATCAAATAAATAATTTTGGTGACAATTTTGTAGATAACATTGCAATAGCTGAAGGACTTGAAATCATTAAAAGAAATTGCATATTTTTTTTTGGAATTAGGAAGAGGAACATGGAATTGAGAGATCAATACATACATGCTCTTTCCAGTTACTACCTTGTTGAAGTTTTCTTTATTTTTAGATCTTCATAATTATTTCCTTATGATTAATGATTACACACATGAAAAATTCTCAAGCTTAATTTCATTTTTGTGATTGAGTAAACATTATTATATTGATATAAGATATATGAGATATTTGATGAATGTTTGATTAAAATTGATGGCCCTAATATATATACATAGCTGGGGTTCCTTCTCATTAATAGACATGTCTTAAGTCTCATATATTATTTTTATTAAATTATTATTGTTGTACATAAATATACATTATACATTATTTTCAAAAAATGAATACATGTCACTGGTATATAAAACATCAACAATCCCTCTTAGCAAGGAAGGTATTCTTCCATGATGTTATCCTCTAGTAGTCCCAGTCACACGTAACCATTTCACATGGTATGGGCAGGACTACCTTCATAGTTTGAAGATTACACTACATGTATTTATGATGTTTCTCCTCTCTTGATAGTCCCAATTCCACCTAGACACTTCACACGGTGTAGGAAATACTTGTACTGGGCTACTCATTACTCACTCAGTCACTTCACATCACTGATCTTGGAAATCCTTAACCAAAGGGAGAGCATATACCCATTGTAGGAGAAAGTATTCAAAATTCACTTTAGATAGAGGCTTGGTGAGAATGTTTGTTGTGTTCTCATTTGTGGATATGTACCATAGTTCCACTACTCCTCTCTGTACCATGTCTCAAATGAAATGGTATTTGATATCTATATTATTTGACTTGTTGTGAAAGATTGGATTCCCTGAAAGCTTAACACAACTTTGATTATCATAATATATTAAAGTTGGTTCTAACTCTAGATCAAATAATAGTGCAAGAAATTCTAAAGCCACACTACTTCAAGGCTCGCATCACTGGCTATTATATATTCTGCGTCTATTGTACTGAGTGCCACTGGACATTGTTTTCTAGTAAACCTTGAGATCTACCTGATCCCAAGCTAAAGCAAACTCCTAATGTGTTTTTCTTATTTACTTCACTCCCTTCCTAGTTAGAGTCTATATAACCTTTTAGATTTATGTTATGCAACCAACTCACAAAATATAAGAAGAGATAGATCAACAACTTCAAAATTAGCCTCTATGAGGGGGAAACCTCCTTTACATTACAAAATGGAACAATTCTTGGATGATTCAAATGACAAAATATCTTTTCTATATACAGGAGTCTAAGGGTCACTGTTGGCATTATGACATAGATTTGGCACTATGACATAGGTGTTGTCCTTGATGGCAACTCACTCAGATGACAGATCACAATTTAGACTCACAAAATGAAGAAAGAGAGGTATACGCAGGTTCCCCATTGACCAAGCCGCATGTACATGTGAGTTCGTAGACCAAAAGGCACGTATAGCATACACACGCACTTTCACAGAAGGAAAGGCACGTACATGTTGGAAACTTAGTTTTGGTCCATGGTATTTGGTCGATGGTATTGTGATCCATGGTATTGGTCCAAGGTATCTTATCTGAAGTGTTGACCCCAGGTATTTGGTCCAAGGTATTGGTTCTAAGTGGTTTTGGTCCATGGTATTGAGTAAGGCCTAGGAATATAAAAGGAGGAGAAGATCATTAGGCAAAGGTACTCAAGGATTGAATATCTGATGAAGAGCAAGATCCGTAATACAGGTTATTGGGCATAGCTGGATCTGAATCAAGGATGAACCTTAGTGCTTGATGAAGGATAAGATCTAATAATGGGTCAAGATCTTAAGGCTTGAAGAGAAGTATCTTTTTGTGGTTTTGATCTTTTATCTGAATAATTGGCGCATGTTGTAATCTATAAATATGATGATCTGGGTATAACTGATGTTTCAAATTGTTGTAAAGTTTAAATCATCATTTATAGAATTGTATGCAGGTTCACTTTAGCAATGGTGCATATACACGCTGGTTCTGCATATCAAAATAGCGTATGCATCTTAAATCTGATTTGCAGAACTATACACAGGTTCGCCTTGAGAAAATAGCATATGTACTCAAGTTCGACACATTGAAGTAGCATATACCTCATCAAATATGCTTTAGCTACTTTTGTTTGTTGTTGCAGTGTTTTGGGTTTTGGCTTGGGTTCTGGTTACTGTTACTGTATTCTGGTTACATCATTTTGAGAAGTGATTGATTAATTCAGTTTTGATTGGTGCAAAGGAGATTTGTTGATGCAGATATATTTGATGTTTGATTGATGTTATTAATGGATGCAGTCTGAAAATTTATGAAACGTGGTCACTAGAAGAAAAGTGAAGGTTGTAGCTTTCTGTAGGCCAGCACCTACGTACTAGTAAACACATCAGCTAGTATAACAGCTAGGGGGTTGTAGCTCCCTTCTAGGAGAAGCTAGAGAAAGAGAGAAGGTTGTAGCCTTCTGTAGGTAGAAGCCTGCCTATTGGTATAAGACTGCACCAGTACAAAAATTGTAAAAGGAAGTTTCTTATTAAAAGAATATAGAGACGATTGCAGCAGGTGGTTTTCACCCACATTGGGTTTCCACCTTATATCTTGTGTTCATGTGTGTGATTTTCTGTTCTATTTTTACTGCACCTAGTTACTGTTTATATGGTTCTGATGCACAGATTAAAGATCAACATATGAAGAATTAACTAAGTTATAAGTTTGCAGGGTATACGCTAGTTGCCTTAAATACAATTGCGTATACACGCAAGTTTCATTAACTGAAGTAGCGCATATGAATCTGATTATGGAAATGAAATATTATTGACTTGCTAATACTAATTCACCCACCCTGCCCCCCCCTTCTCAGTATTATTTCCAACAATTGGAATTAGAGCAGGTCCTTCAGAAGAAGCTCGATCGCTTGAAGGAAGATCTATCATCATGAGTAACTATGAAACAGAGGGATCCATTAGACCACCAATCTTTGATGGGAGAAAATTTGTTTATTAGAAGGTAAGAACCACAGCCTATCTTCAATCTCTTCGAACAGATGTCTGGGAAATCATGGAAGGAGGATATACATTTCCATCAGCAATTCCTACAGATACAGCAGGTAAGAAGCAATATGAAACCAATGCCAAGGCTATCAATACATTATTGGGGAGTCTATCACAATCAAAATTTGTCAAAGTTATGTAGCTCAAAACCACCAAAGAAATATGGGACAATATCGTTCTAAGCTATGAAGGAGACAATTAGGTAAAACGTGCAAAACTGCAATCTCTCAAAATTCAATATGAAACTCTCAAAATGCACAATGATGAAAGTATAGCTAGTTACTTCTTACATATAGATGAGATTGTTAATTGAATGAAAAACTTGGGTGAAGAGATAAAAGAAGTTACTTTAGTTGAAAAGGTTTTAAGATCCTTGTCTACTAAGTTTGAATCAAAAGTTTCTGCCATAGAAGAAAAGCAGGATCTTCAGAGTATTACTATGACACAGCTGCACGGAATCTTAACTGCTTTCAAAATGAGAAAAGGAGGTCCATCAGATATGAGAGAAGCTGCATTCAAAGCTTCAGGAAGAGAAGAACTCAATGAATCAGGACATATTTCAGAAGGAGAGGAAGAAGCAAAATTTTCAAGAACCTTCAATGGGGATCTGGAAGATTCAGAGGTAAACTACCTTTCAAATGTTTTGCTTGTGGAAGAGTCGGTCATTATGCAGCCAAATGTCGTCATAAAGATAAGCTTGATAAAGGTAAGGAATCAACAAAATGGAATAGAAAACAAAGTGTAAGTAAGAATAGCTACTATACGCATGAAGATAGCGATGGTTTATCAAATAATGATGAATATGAAAATAGTAATGACTATAGACTTCTGATGGCTTTTGAAGATGATGATTTCTTGGATTCTTTAGATGAAGATGACATTTATGAAGAAATCTCTAAACTCAAAATTTGTTTATAAGAAAAGAATATGACTATAGGTACTCTGACATTCCAACTTGCTGAAAGAGAAAAACACAATGAAAAACTAGAATGTGACATTGTGGGTCTAAGAAAGGATATTGAGAAAACAAAAGCTCTCAATATTAGATTTTCTAAATGATCATAAACCCTAAATGAAATTATCAAAGTGCAGTGTTCTCCTCTGATAAAGATAGGTCTTAGATATACTGAAGAAGCATCCCAAGCACAGAAGCCGTCAACCTCCACTAAAATCTATCTTGATGCAGCAAAGAGCAATGGACAGTTTGACAATCGACAGCAAAGGCATCAAGCAGATCACCAGGTAAATCAGGCTCAATTTAATTCAAGGATGAACAAAAGCTACAAATCTCAGGTAAATCATACTCAATCTACTTCAAGAATGAATATCAATAGCAACTACAATCACCAAGTCAATAGATTCAATAATCGTAGGAACTTCTTTAATGGCCAATGTTTTTCATGTCATAACTTTGGACACAAAGCTGCTCAATATGTTGCTTACAAGACCATCATGACTAGAGAATCATGAAATCAAAGAAATGTGATGGGGATCATGAAATGGACCTACAATAACTTTTCTCTTCTTGAAAATGAAATAGAATGCCCTATCTACAACAACTTTGGTCACGAAGAATCTGAATGCAGGAGTAAATTTCGGTAAATATCTCAGAAGGAGAAAACTTCATTAAATCCCAAAATATGGAGAAAGAAAGAACCGCAAATAGAAAGATGTGGTACAACCTTGTATGTAGAAGGATAAGAAAATCAATGGTACATCGATAGTGGATGCTTGAAACACATGGCATGTGATAAAGAAAAACTTCAGTCATATAATTCCTTAGAAAAAGAAAAGAAGGTCTCATTTGGAAATGACACTCCTACCATCATAAAAGGTAAAGGTTCTGTTCTCTTAAAAGAAAAAGTTAAAGTTGGGAATGTTATGTATGTTGATGGTCTAAAGCATAACCTGTTGAGTGTTAGTCAAATGTGTGATCAAGGAAATGAAGTAGTATTTCGATCAAATGGATGTGTTGTTTGTGAGCTTGATACAGGAGAATCTATGATCAAAGGTATAAGAACTCCAAACAACTTATATATACTCAAGGGAGGACAACAACAATGCTATCTAAGAAAAAATGATGAACACTGGCTATGGCACAGAAGATTGGGGCATATAAGCTTCTCTCAAATAAGAAAAGCAAGCAAATTCTAGGTTGTTCGTGATCTTCCTGATATCAACATTCTAGAAAATACAATATGAAAATCATGTCAATTTGGTAAGAAAACCAGGTCACAATTCCCTGAAAAGGAAGGATCAGCTAGTAAGCCTCTTGAACTTGTTCATACTGATTTATGTGGTCCATCAAGGAAAAATTCACCTCGTGGAGAGGAATACTTTATATTGTTCATTGATGATTTTTCCAAAATGTGTTGGATAGGGATTCTAAAGCAAAAAGATGAAGCATTTGAAAAATTCAAAGCCTTAAAAGCCCTAGTTGAAAATGAATCAGATCGCAAAATCAAATGTCTTAGATCTAATCGAGGAGGGGAATTTACCTCAGATGAATTCTTTGACTTTTGTGAAGAACATGGAATAAAAAGGCAATTCTCCACTGCAAGGACTCCTCAGCAAAATGGAGTGGTAGAAAGGATGTGTTATCACTCAGGTTGTCCCTGAAGGTTAAGAAAGGGATACGGCCGAGGTAACCACAAACCAACTTTGGACTGCAGGTTCTAGCCAACCTGCAATCAGAGAGGGCTCTCTCTTTTAGATTTAACTTTGTTTGAAAGGATTTTAGGCTAGGTCTTGGGTTCAGGGGGTTCTTTGTTTTGTTTTGGTGGGAAAATTGATTTTTCAGGTAGAGAGGCAGTGCACAGTCTAAGGGTTTCGAACCATTGGGCGTGGAGTCGAGGAGAGAAATGTTGTTAAGTTTCCTTAATAACAGTGAGGGAAAATGGAGCGAGATAGCTGAGGTTGAAGCAATCTTCAGGTTCAAAGGATGGGGTGAATGCTAAAGAAAGAGAGGCAGTTAAGAATCTCTCCAACAGATTAGCAGAGAAAATAACAGGGCGCTACCTAGGGGCAGTTAAGAATCCCTAGATAATTGGCCAACACAGGTGAATTGGGGTAAACATGAGCCGGAAGGAATTCAATGTTCATAACCAATTCTTTAGAGGAAAACATCAAGAAACAACAGAAATTGAGCATAGAGAGTATTTAAACTAATTCTAGGCTATTCCTTTTTTCTGCTATTTAGATAATGGCAAACACATAAACAGAGATAAGAGGCACTTATTGCTTCAGACCGCAGCACAGGAATTCCATCTTCAACTCTTCAAAACGTTCATCAACAACAGACAGTTCGCTCTCCAAGCTTTAAGCAATCTTTGATTACAAAAAAGTTCAGGTATACAAAGCGAGTCTCTAGTGAAAATTCTCAATTAACCAACCCTTAAAACTATACAGAGGGTGGTATATATAGGGCAAAAACCCTCTGGAGAGTTCCTTTATTACATTTTGACCTAATTAGGTCATAAAAAATAATTTATTGACCTAACTCTATCTGGAATTAAATGCAAAAAATCTCTTGAGCGGCACTGAGGGTCGTCGTATCAGAAATAAGTGAATGATGTGGTCCTTGGTGGCTTGTTGTAGTGTCTTCTGAAATAAATATGCATGGGTTCCTGCTCCTCGATGTCTGCCTGCATTTAAAGTCTAAGCTGTGATTTGAGTGCAGGAATGGGCTTTAGTTGCTTGATTTGACTTTTTGGGGGGCTCCATTAATTCTTAGCTGCTTCGAGCCACTAAAATATCTTCGGCTGATACTCTTTGGCGTTTTTTCCTTCTCTAATGCTCTTTGAAAAAATCTAGACTGCTGATCTGATGTACTGCGGGTCTAATCACTGATAAATGGCCACTATTTAGCCTCTGTATTTTCTGAAATGATCTTCTGCTCCTTTTCGTATGTTCTATGAAGAAAACAGATCATTTTTGCGCCTTTTCGGGCTTCCTGGGGCCGCATTGTGAGAAGATTCCTTAAAGATTCCATGAAGATTCTCCATTTCGGCCTAAAAAATCCCTCGATGAGCGATTTAATCGCTCATCAAAAACTGCCTCAGAATTCGATTCCGGGGCTCCGAAGTGCGACTTTTGCACCTCTGCGCCCAAAAATGTTGATGATGTCAGCATTGTACGGCGGGTGACGTCAACATGACGTCAGCAGGGCGACGTGGCGAGATGACGTCAGCATGACGTCATCACGTACGGACTATGATGTGGCAGGTACGGTGGCGGGGACACGTGGCAGGAGGCCACGCAGGTAGGTGACGCAACATGTGACTGGGCAAGGGGGGGTGACTCAGCAGGTGACGTAGGGTGTGACGTGGGCATGTGACGTCACTGGGCAGGGCGGTAAGCGGTATGTGGCGCACCGCTTTTCGGGGAGAGCGGTTTCGGAGGGAGGGGCTCCGCCACAGCCCAGCGCCTGACGCGTGGCGGGAGTACGGCGGTAATACCGCCCATCTCCCGGACGTTAAAGGCCGGGCGGTTCGGGGATGGGGCGGCCCGCCCACCGTCGATCTGCGGGGCTGTGGATCGGATGGCTGGCGGTTAACATGATATGACGGAGGGATAAGGGGCTGGTATATTCGCGGTATATGCCTTTTTTAATAATGCGCGCGGGATTTAAACTTCGGGAAAGTGGGTTATGGGGTTTCAAAAATGTGCGGGTTAATATTTATGCACAAAACTTCGGTTTAGGGGCGGAATATAGGTTTTTTACAGCGTTAGGGTGAAATTTTACAAGGGGAAAGGTGAAAACATGGGTTTCTTTGGGGTTTTTTAGGGTTAAGGGAGAGGTTACTAGCTGACCAGATGTCAAACTAGCTCCTTAATGACTCGGATGGGCTAAAAACCGTCCCAGATGGACTGCGATTTCCCGGACTTATAGAGAATATGGCTATATTGCCAGGGAGGGGTATTTACATAGGGGAGTTTATATACATGATTTTAATAGGGGAAGGGAAAAACTGATAGGGAGTTATATAATAAAGTTAAAAGTTAATATGGAGATGAAAAGAGGGCGCTAAGGTATGAGACCTTAGGCTTTGTTGGGGAAAAGCAGGCTCACAGATGATGAGTGAGCAATCCTTGAGTGAAGGAGATCCTCACCAAGGCAAATGTCATGGAGATGATGAAACTGAGAGGCTCAAGCAGATCTTGACCTCTTGGGGGATGTTAGTAAGTGACTTGGGGGGAAATGAGAAGAAGGGGATGTTAATGAATTCCATCTTGAGTACCTTCATGAAACTGCAAAACTGCCTGATAACTGTGATCTGAAAAAATAAGACATTGTGAGGTACAAAATCGATCACAAGTCATCACTCTGCCACTGAACAGCTACCTACCCAGCCTACTGTCCTAACATTTTTTCTTCTTTTTGTCTTGGGTGCACTTAGACTTGCAGACCCAGATTCACAATTTTTCTTTTTTCTATTTTCCTATCTAAATCTACACTTATTTCTGCCAGGGCCCAGATTAAACAGTTGGGTCCTTTTGATTCTCTACCTATCTACAAATCTGCCAAGATTAAACTGTTTGGACAGATGTCATTCTCTATATTCTAAAACAGGAAATTGAAACCTAGGGAGACCAAGATTAGACTGTTTGGACCTCCCTTTAAGAAATTCTTCAAAACTTGGAACAACTCATCAAAATTGGAAACAACAGTGGCATTTGAATTGGCACACTTTATTACTTCTTCTCTGGTTTTCTTCTCTGAAAATATGGAACCTTGCTGCAAGAAAGATGACATATTTGGCATGTAAAAATGTCAATCATGAAAAATGATACCCTGTTGCAACAGGAGGCTAACAGGATGAACAAAACTGTTCAACAAATGGCTCGTGCTATGCTAGATGAGTCTGGAACTCTTGCAACCTTCTGGGGTGAAGCTGCATTCACTTTCGTCACTATTCTCAACAAAGAAAATGTTCGGGTAAACAACACTCAAAATCCACATGAACTTTGGTATGGTAAGACTCCTATTGTAAAATAATTCAAAGTTTTTGGAAGCAAATGTTACATCCAAAGGACTGATGAAAAACTTGGCAAGTTTGAACCTAGAGCAGATGAAGGCATTCTCCTTGGTTACTCTTCCCGAAGTAAAGGATATAAGTGTTATAATAAAAGAATTGGGAAAATTATTGAAAGTATTGATGTTGTGGTTGATGAAGCATGCAAAAATCCAAAGCATGTAAAAACCGAAGATTGTGAAGAAGATGAGGATTATCCTTCCATGTCAAATCAGACTAATTCTGAAGAAGAAACAAATGAAGCACCAGAAGAATAGATAGCAACAGAAGAAAAGACTCCATCCAAGTATGTTTAGAAAAATCATCCAGAGACTCAAATTTTGGGGCAGAAAGAGGTAGGTGTGCAGACAAGAAGAACTATTACAAAAGCTTCAAGCTATCTAGCATTGCTTTCCTCCATCGAACCTAAAAATGTAAATGAAGCATGCAAAGATAAATGTTGGGTCAAGGCCATGAATGAAGAACTTGAGCAAATTGAAAAGAATAATACTTGGGAATTAGTTCCTTGAGCTCATGATAAGAATATCATAGGAACCAAATGGATATTCAAAAACAAGCTGAATGAAAATGGTGAAGTTATTAGAAACAAGGCCAGACTTGTTTGTAAAGGATATGCTCAACAAGAAGTTATAGATTTTGAAGAAAATTTTGCACCTGTTGCTAGACTTGAAGCCATAATAATGTTCCTTGCTCTTTCTAGTTTTCAGAAATTCAAAGTATACCAAATGGATGTAAAATATGCCTTTCTTAATGGGGACCTAGAAGAAGCAGTATATATTGAGCAACCATATGGATTCATCCTTGGAAATGATCCAGAACTTGTATGCAAACTCAAAAAGGCTCTCTATGGTCTAAAACAAGCTCCAAGGGCCTAGTATTACTGTCTTGACAAATACCTCCATCAACAAGGTTTTTGAAAAGGATCAGCTGATAGCAATCTATATACAAAGATTGACAATAATAAATTGCTAATACTTGTTGTGTATGTTGACGATATCATTTTTGGTAGTAATGAAGAAGCCATGAGTCAAAACTTTGCTTTGGTAATGCAGCAAGAATGCGAAATGTCCCTGCTTGGTGAGCTCACATATTTTCTTGGTCTACAAGTTCAACAAACGAAAGATGGTATTTTCCTGTCACAAACCAAGTATCTCAAGCAGATATTAAAACAATATGGCATGGAAGATTCTAAACCAGTATGTACCCCTATGGTAACAAGATGCAGTCTCAGTTCAAATGATGAATCAGCAGCAGTACATCAACCAACCCACAGATCCATTATTGGCAGTCTACTTTATCTAACAAGTACCTGACCAAACATCATGCATGCAGTGGGAATAGTTGGAAGATTCCAAGACAATCCAAAGGAATCACACCTTCAGGCAGTCAAAAGGATTTTCAAATATCTTCAAGGAACACATAATTTTGGTTTATGGTATCCCAGAGATACAAATCTTACACTTCATGCATATACAGATGCAGATTGCGCAGGAAGCGTTGATGATAGAAAGGGAACTAGTAGTGGTGCATTCTATATGGGTTCCAGATTAATGTCTTGGTTCAACAAGAAACAAAGTTCTATTGCATTAGTTACAGCTAAAGCAGAATATGTGGCTATTGCATCTTGCTGCACACAACTCCTTTAGATGATGCAAACATTGCAAGACATTCAGATCACATGTACTCCACCCATCTCAATTCTATGTGATAATACAAGTGTAATCAGTATTTCAAAGAATCCAGCCATCAAATATCATTTTCTACGTCAACAAGTGCTTGAACAAAAGGTCAAATTGGAGTATGTTCCCTCCAAAGAACAGGTTGCTGATATATTCACCAAACCACTGCTAGAGAGACATTTGAATATCTCAGACAGAATATGGGAGTAGTTGATGCATCATCTTGTTGTTGAAACTTATTTGTTTAAGAGAAAAGTGGTTATACACAAGTTTCATTATGCGTATCTGCGTACATACACTGGTTGTTGTGGATACAGTTGCGTATATGTTGGTTTGAAGAAAAACAGTGGGCCAGACTCAGGATGAAAGGAGTCTAATATGGGTCTGACAGTGATCATCTGGCATAGGTTCAACAGAAGCATATACTTATAATAATTCATTGTTCGCATTATATTAGAAGATCTTGGTACAAATTCACAGTTGTTTTTTTTTTATTCAGGTGGAACAAGTTCAGGGGGAGATCATGGTTGTTGGTCTAGATGGTGATTGATAGATGCTGCTGATGATAGTTGCTGATAACTATCATAGTCTTGTTTCAGATATTTGGTTTCTATGTCACGTATATCTTTTAATGTTAAGGTCATGAAACGACCTATTTTGTTTCCCCACTATGAATGGGATGGATGATGTAATTTTCTTGTTTTGACATGTACAAACATTTGGTATATACCCACTTGGTTGGGAGATGGTTGTATGTATGAGTCATTGGTGATAGGAAGGTCATTTATGATGTATGTATAGAGTCCTGTTTTTTCAGACCTTGCTTATATTCAGGGGGAGCATGGACTCGAGCATGGAGCTCAATCAACACACTTCAGCATATCAGAAAATTCAGCATGTACTCAGGGGGAGCATAACCCTTTGACCTTGATGACAAAAGGGGGAGAGTGAGTGACTTGGGGTTGCCATAGAGTCCAAAGGGGGAGATTGTTGGCATTATGACACAGATTTGGCACTATGACACAGGTGTTGTCCTTGATGGCAACTCACTCAGATGACAGATCACAGCTCAGACTCACATAATGAAGAAAGAGAGGTATACGCAAGTTCGCCATTGACCAAGCTGCATGTACATGCGGGTTAGCAGACCAAAAGGCACGTATAGTGTACACACACACTTTCATGGAAGGAAAGGCGCGTACATGTTGGAAAACTTAGTTTTGGTTTGTGGTATTTGGTCTATGGTATTTTGATCCATGGTATTGGTCTAAGGTATCTTATCCGAAGTGTTGACCCTAGGTATTTGGTCCAAGGTATTGTTTCTAAATGATTTTGGTCCATGGTATTGAGTAAGGCCTAATACTATAAAAAGAGGAGAAGATCATTAGGCAAAGGTACTCAAGGAATCTGATGAAGAGCAAGATCCAAAATACAGGTTATTGGGCATAGCTGGATCTGAATCAAGGATGAACCTTAGTGCTTGATGAAGGATAAGATCTAATAATGGGTCAAGATCTTAAGGCTTGAAGAGAAGTATCTTTGTGTTGTTTTGATCTTTTATCTGAATAACTAGCGCATGTTGTAATCTGTAAATATGATGATCTAGGTATAACTGATTTCTGGAATTGTTGTAAAGTTTAAATCATCATTTACAGATATGTACGCAGGTTCACTTTAGCAAAGGTGCATATACACGTTGGTTTTACATATCAAAACAGCGTATACATCTTAAATTTGATTTGCAGAACTGTATGCAGGTTCCCCTTGAGAAAACAGCGTATGTACGTAGGTTCGACATAGTGAAGTAGCATATACCTCATCAAATATGCTTTAACTACTTTTGTTTGTTGTTGCAATGCTATGAGTTTTGGTTTGGGTTCTATTTACTGTTACTGTATTCTCATTACAACATTCTGAGAAGTGATTGATTGATTCAATTTTGATTGGTGCAAAGGAGATTAGTTGATGTAGATATATTTGATGTTTGTTTGATGGATCCAGTCTGAAAATTTATGAAACGTGGTCCCTGGAAGAAAAGAGAAGGTTGTAGCTTTCTGTAGGCCAACACCTACGTACTAGTAAACACATCAGCTAGTACAAGAGCCATGGGGTTGTAGCTCCCTTCCAGGAGGAGCTGGAGAATGAGAGAAGGTTGTAGCCTTCTGTAGGTAGAAGCCTGCATACTAGTATAAGACTGCACCAGTACAAAAATTGTAAAAAGAAGTTTCTTATTAAAAGAAGATAGAGACAATTGCAGTAGGTGGTTTTCACTGACATTGGGTTTCCACCTTATATCTTGTGTTCATGTGTGTGATTGTTTGTTTTGTTTTTACTACACCTGGTTACTGTTTATATGGTTTTGATGCATAGATTAAATATCGACATATGATGAATTAACTAAGTTATAAGTTTGTAGGGTATATGCCAGTTATCTTAAATACAGTTGCGTATACACGCAAGTTTCATTAACTAAAGTAGCATATATGAATCTGATTATGGAAATGAAATATTATTGACTTGCTAATACTAATTCACCCCCCCCCCCCTCAGTATTATTTACAACAGTCACAATATAATCAGATCCGGCATAACAATAATAATGTAAGGGCACAACAATAACAACATCAAGCTTCTATGGGGCACAATAATAACAATATGGGGACTACATGGGCACAACAATAACAATAAGGGGGCTACATTGAAAATAAAAATGAGGGAATACACTAGTATTACAGGGACCTAACACCCTCTCCTTCAGAAAAGTATTGTTCATAATGCTTGATTAGTTCTAGATGCTTCTATACAAAATTATCATCCTCCCATGTGGAATATTTGGTGGGTAAGTTCTTCCACTTGATGAGAAACTCTAAAATTGATCATTTTTGTAGCTGTCGAGTTCTTGTTTCCATGATTGCTTTAGGTTCTAATATGATTTTTTCTTCCTCATCAAGTTCTGGAAATATTGTTTGAACTGGGAGCTTGTCACCTATAACCTTCTTTAAGCATGAAACATGGAAAACTGGGTACACTCAGGAAGATGCAGGAAGCTCCAATTTGTGTTCCATAGTACCAATCGTTTGCAACACCTTGTAAGGACCATAATACTTTGGTGATAATTTATCATCCTTCTTAGATTTCTTGAGGGGAATTTGTTTGTATGGTTGTAGCCATAAAAATACCCAGTTGCCTACATCAAAACTTGTTTCGTTGCGATATTGATCTTCCTGTTGTTTCATTCTATTCTACACCAAAGTGAGGTTATCCTTTAAGAGTTGGAGAAATTTTTGTTTATGCTCGATGTGATATTCCATTGCTTGAACCTTAGAATTTTCTCTTAAAGATGATGTGATGGAAGGTGGATGATATCCATAAAGTTCCATAAATGGGATCATTTTTGCTACAATATGGAAGGAAGTGTTATACCACCATTCAGCCAGAGGTAGCCACTTGACCCATTATGTCTGTTTATCATATACAAAACAATGAATATATCCTTCCAAACGTTTGTTCACTATCTTGGTTTTCCCAACAGATTGAGAATTATAAGATGAGCTATGAGCTAATTAAGTACCCAGATAAGTAAAAAATTCCATCAAAAAATTTCTAGTGAAAATGGGATCTGTGTCGCTTACAATAATCTTTGGGTTTCCATGTAGCTTTTGAATTATTTCCATAATTGCAATAGAAATTGAATTGGCTTTAAATGGATGAGAGAATGCAAAAAAGTGAGCATACTTGGTAAGTCTATCAATTACCACCATGATGACACTCTTTCTTTTGGACTTAGGTAAACTTGTGATAAAATCCATTGAAACATCCTCCCGACGTTGACTTGGAATGGATAAAGGCTGTAGTAGACCTAAGGTCTTAATTGTCTCAACTTTATTTTGTTGGCAAACCAAACATTCCACCACAAACTTTTGAATATCAGATTTAAGGCCATCCCAAAAAAATTCCTTCTTAACCCTGTGGTAAGTTTTTAAAAATCATGAGTGCCCTCCTAAGGGAGAGGTGTGCAATTCCAGAAGAATATTTTGTTTGAGTAGGGAATTCTTACAAAGGTATAAGTGATATTTGTACCATAATGAATCATTTTTCCAGTGAAATGTATCAGATGTACTTAGATCTTGTTGCAAATTTGAATGAGTGCTCACACTTCTTCCTCATTCTTACATTCATCCCTTTCTTCAGTTATCTAATCTGGTTAGATAATAGAAATGGCACAAAGAAATGCTTCCAAGTCCTCATCCTTTCTTGAGAGTGCATCTGCAACAACATTTTTCTTCTCTTTTTGGTAGATTATTTCAAAGTCATAACCCAACATCTTTGTTACCCATTTTTGTTGCTCTTCTGAAGACAATCTTTTTTCTAAAAAGTTTTAGGACTATTATGATCCATTTTTACCTTGAAATGTCTTCCCATTAGGTAAGGTCACCATTTCTTAAGTGCATGTATTATTTCCAAAATTTCCTTCTCATAAATAGCTCTGTGTAAATACTTTCCTTTGATTGAGCGACTTTCAAAAGCAATGGGTCTTCCCTCTTGCATTAAAATGCCACCAATTCCATTTCCCGAGGCATCAGATTCTACAATAAAAGTTTTTGTGAAGTCTGGCATAGCTAAGACTGGTGCTTGGTAAATTGCCTCTTTAATATGTTCAAAGGCCTAACTTACTCTTGGAGTCCAAGAAAATGCATCTTTCTTCAGAAATGTTGTTAGAGGTGCTACTATTCTCCCATAATTCTTAACAAACTTTTGATAATACCTTGCCAACCCGAGAAATCCTCATAGATTCTTTATGGATGTGGGGATTTTCCATTCCTTGATCACTTTAATTTTGTTAGGGTCTACCTCAACACCTGGTCTACCTCAACACCCTCATGATATATTATATGACCCAGATATTCTACCTCCTATACTGCAAAGGAACATTTGGAGGTTTTTGCATATAATTGTTTCTCCTCCAATAGTTTGAGGACCCTGTCAACATGTTGAACATGATCCTTGCAAGGCTTGTTGTAGATTATAAGTATATCACAAAAAAAATTGACAAAAATTTTCTAAGGAAGGGTTTGAAAATGGAATTCATCAAACCTTGAAATGTAGAAAATGCATTGGTAAGGCCAAAAGGCATGACCAAAAATTCATAATGACACTCATGAGTTCTAAATGATTTTTTTGTAATGTCTTCAATCTTCATTCTTATTTAATGATATTGTGAATGAAGATCCAAGTTGGTGAAGTAAATTTCTCCATGTAATTCATCCAATAATTCATCAATGACAGGAATGTGAAATTTATCTTTAATAGTGAGATTGTTGAGCTCCCTATAATCCAAACACATGCGCCATGATCCATCCTTCTTGTGAATCAATACTACCAGAGAAGAGAAAGATCTTTGACTAGGTTGAATTATACCGACCTCTAACATTTCTGCAACCATACATTCAATTTCACTTTTTTATGCATAGGGATATCTGTAAGGCTTGATGTTTAGAGGAACACTTCCTGGAATCAAATGACTAGCATGACCATGGTCATGAATAGGTGGGGGGCCTTTGAGAGCCTCAAATACCTTGGAATGATTGTCCAAGAATTGTTGGAGATATGGAGAAATAGATGATTCTGATGTTTGAACCTCTAGTGAATATAATTGTGAAATTATGCTCCATTATTCTTTATTTAGAAGCATTTTCATGCCATTAGAGTTGATTATCTTTCCTGGTTTCCCTACGATACCCATTAATTCAACTTCCTATCCTTCCCAAAAAGATTCAAGAAAAGTTCTTAAAAATTAGAAGCTATCGTGCCCAAAGATTGTAACCATTGGACTCCTAGTACAACATCAACACCACCGATTGGAATGGAAAACATTGGATTATTCAAAACATATTCTCCCATAAATAGCTTGATATTATGACACTTTCTAGAGAAATTTATGGTTCCTCCATTTGCAACCATCACTTGACACTCTAGTGCTAGATATAGGAATAAATTCAATTCCTTGGCTATCTTACAATGAATAAAATGATGGGTACTACCCGAATCAATCAACATTATTTCCTTTTTATTCTTGATATGTCCTTCTATCTTGAGAGTTTGAAGAGTGGTAATTCCTTCCAATGCATTACAATATATGGTTGGATTCATTTCTTCTTTATGCGGGGTTGGTTCTTAGTGTATATCCTCTTATTTTTACATTTCTTGTTCCTTTTCTTCTTCATCTTCACAATCTATGTAAAATAATTTCTTCTCAGCACACATATGACCCTTACTGTATTTTCTATCACAACTGTAACAAATCCCTTTTGTTCTTTTTTCTTCCGTCTCGATTTGCTGACATATATGCAAATGTACTCCATAGTGAATGTGGAAAACTTAAAGCTCTATGAGCCACCATTGATTATGGACACCAAGGAGGTGGGAATAGTTCCTACAGTTGATGACGTTTCACCAGAGTATCTCGATGAGTTACCTGAAGATATCATCGTTGACAAAAGAACCAGGACTTCACGACAGGGGGATCTGGAATACCTTCGAGTTGGTTTCAAAGGGATGCACCCTAGCAAGGCAAAATGGCTAGAAAAAGAAAGAGTGAGGGAACAATTCCCTCACTTGTCAATTGACTAATAAAGCTTTTGGTGGTCCAAAATATCTTCAATGGGGAGGATTGATCCAGGTGGATATCTAGACACCAGGGGCATGAAAAGGGCTCAAAATTCAAAGTGGCAGAAAGTCGATTAACCTGGCATCAGATCAAAGTGCTTGTCGCCCTGGTTCCAATAGTGTGAACGACACTCCAATCTGAGTCTGTAGGAAGAAGATAGAAGCAATAAAAGTTGTGGGTTGACTTACCCATGTGGCATGCTTGAGGGGGGCGTAATTTGGCCAGAACCCGGCACTGGAATTCGGCCAATTTTCCGAGCGAATTTGTGGGTCCATTAATTTGTCTCCTAATTCTTAAGGTTCTGGAAAATCCCTAAAGTGACGGTGGTTATTATATATATATATATATATATATATATATATATATATATATATATATATATATATATATATATATATAGTAATGGGGCGGGAAACCATGACCCCGCCACCCTCAGAACCACCTAACCATCAAGACAAAACAATGTGGGGTGGGCAGCGATGACCCCACCACCCTAAGAGCGCACAACAACATAAAATTTAAATAGTGGGGGGTGCGGGTTGTCAACCCCGCTGCCCCAACAGTTAAAATATATTTTTGTTGGTGTTAAAATGGGGAGAGGCAGGATTTGATCCCCGACCCCTCCTCAACTATTTTCTAATATTTTCCATTGCACCAAACACACTCCTTGTTAAGTCCGCCCATCAAAACATTATTTAAACCTTTTTCCAGAGTGCGCCGAGGAGGAGGAGCGCCCACGCAGTTCGAGGCAGATTAATTTTGCAGGTGGCAAAACCATGAGCAATGCAGAGAGGGGGGCGGAACCATGATCTGAGCAATTTCTCCAGGGGGCCAAATTTTCACTTTATCAGATTTCAACAAATTTTATATGGTTTCAACATTTCTCAACGCCACGAACTCAATGGTGTTGTCCGTTTCTCCAACAGAGTTCTCTATTTTCAGACATTTTCTAGAATGGAGGTATAAGACTCCTTTTTGTAAATGATGATTGTTCTCTTCTTTCTCATGCCACTTAATGAAGCAAATATATAATAAAGCAAATATACCCATAAATAACAAGAGAGGAATGGATAAACTTCAGTTATTTATTAATGAAACCCTTAAGGTAGGGAAACACCATACATTCACTCCTTAAGGAAGGAGAACAATCCACAAGCCATATCCGTTTCCATACAATATTCCTTGACATCTCTCAATGGGGAGTCTCTAACCTCTATATAGGATTCACACATACAATACCATGGTTCATTACCATGGTTCTCTCAATACCATATATCTAATACAATGGGCTCATCACATTATTGCTAACTACTTGTCGTCCCTTACATGATACGGGTTAACCACTTTACTTATTACTATGACCCATCGCATTATTACATTATTTCCTTGGGTACCTCCCTCTGTACCCCATACTATCTCCCCTAGGTATACTACACTAAGGAATGAGAACACTCCACAAGCCATATGCTTGTCCATACAATATTCCTTGACATCTCTCAATGGGGAGTCTCTAGCCTCTATATAGGATTCATACTTACAATACCATGGGCCATTACCATGGTTCTCTCAATACCATATCTCTAATACAATGGGCTCATCACACTATTTCTAACTACTTGTGGTCCCTTACATGACACAGGTTAAGCACTTTATTTATTACTATGGCCTATTCCATTATTACATTATTCCCTTGGGTACCTCCCTCTGTACCCCATACTATTGCCCCTAGGTATACTACATCAACTCCATTTTATCCTAATTTCCATTATTTTCATAAATAAATGTGCCAAAATTCCATTTTGCCTTTCCAAAGCCTTTTCCACTGCCTATGCCAATTTCCTTAGCCATTAATCAATCACCAGTGATCCCCATCACTATGCTTTGCCCAACATTCAACTTAGAATATGTGTCCCATCAACCGTCGTTATTATTTTTCCTTTATAAAATTTTATTACATGGATTTTTGACCAGGGATGTTATAGGGCATTTCCCCTTAGGGTAACACCATCCTCGGTGTTCAACAACAACTACAACTAACAAGGTTGTTATAAGCAAAAGATACTGCCTATGAAGATTTTTAACTTAGCTTATTGCAGTATTTACAATAATCATCCTGCTGAGAAGAAAACCAACATGACAACCTAACAAGTATAACATCATAATGACATGTTACCCATACCACTTATTGGAGCTTTATAACATAGCTCATGGTAGTATTTACATCCATATACATATGTACATATGTCAAATATCAGAAAAATATGTACCAAAAAAATATACCAAAGACATATACCAAAACATTCACTCATCCAATAAATAAGGAAGGATACATAGCCCACATCTGATCTGCCATCTCCCATGTAGCTTTATCAGGCCCAAAGTGCTTCCATTGCACTTTAAACTGCTCGATTTCTCAATTTCGGAGCATGAGCATCTTTCTTTGCAAAATGCACTGAGGCTCTGAGTGGAATTCTCCTTTTGGATCCACTTGCAATACAGACCAGTCAATCATATGATCAACATATTTAACATACTTCTTAAGAAATGACACATGGAAAAATATCATGGACTTTCACTATCAGAGGCAGTGCAAGTCAATATTCTACTGGCCCAATCCTCTCAATAATCCCAAAAGGTCCACAAAACTGGGGTGCCAGCTTGGCACATGATCCAATATGCAAGGATCCCTTCTTCGGTTTGATGCATATGTACACCTATTCCCCAACCCAAAACTCCTTGAAAAACCTATTATAATCTGCATAGATCTTCTACCTATCTTGTGTTGCTTTCAAATTCTTCTTGATTACCTAAATTTCCTGTTCCATTTCCACCAACATGTCTAGTCCAATCAACACCCTATTAATTGGAGCAATCCAACTGATTGGAGTATTGTAACTCTAGCCATATAGTGCCTCAAACAGACTCATCCGTAGTGACTCCTGGTATCCATTGTTGTAAGCAAAATCTACCAGTGGAAGGTACTCTTCCCACTTCCGTTGCTGATGCATCACATACATCCTCAACATGTCCTTCAATATCTTATTGAACCTCTCTATCTATCCATCTGTCTGCGGATGATAAGCTACAATGAAGGCCAACTTTGTGTCCAAACCTACAAATAACTACTTCCAAAACTTGGAAGTGAACTTCACATCCATATCTTACACAATCTTTTTTGGAAATTTATGCAATTTGACCACATCCCTGATGAGGACCTATGCTACATCACTTGTTGAGAATGTAGACTACATTGGAATGAAGTGCACTATCTTTGTCACCTATCCACCACTACCATGATGGAATCATGTTGTCTCACTATCCTTGGAAACCCATGATAAAGTCCATGGAAATGACCTCCCATTTCCATTTTGGAATTGGAATTTATTGTAGTAGTCCACCTGGATGCTTACACTCTGCCTTCATCTACTGACAATCCAAGCACCTAGCCACAAACTTTGCTATGTCTCTCTTCAAATTTGGCCAATAATAGAATTTCTTCACTATTGTCAGCATCTTCTAATAACCCGGGTGACCTGAATATGGTTTCGCATGAAATTCCCTCAAGATCACCTTCTTGAGCTCACTGCTATCTAACACATATATCATGTCCCTAAGTCTAACCAATTCATATGTTGTGAGACGATAGTCCACATCCCGTGCACCTGCATCAATAGTTGTACATGTACCACTACCTATACCTATACCTATACATGTACTTGTATCTATACTTTGCTGCAACCTATGCATCATCTCCATATACTTGTCATCCTGCTGACTTGCCTGCAAGATCCTATCCTATAAATCTATCTCATAGGAGCTCATAGATACTATGTGATTTACCTATATCCACCTTCTAAGAGCATCTGCCACCCTGTTCTCTTTACCTTTGATATACCTGATCTCAAAGTTGAACTCACTGATCATGGCTAACCATCGAGCCTCCCTGCCATTCAGATTCGGTTGGTCTAATAGATACCGCAAACCACTGTGATCACTCATCAATACAAACCTCCTGCCAAGAAGATGGTGCCTCCACATATTCAATGCATGTATGATCTTTGCCAACTCAAGATCATGTGTCAGGTAGTTTTGCTCATGCTCATTCAATTTTCATGACTCATAGCATACCACTTGTCCATCTTGCATAAGAACCCCACCAAGTCCTCTCTTGCAAGAATATATACATACTACAAACTCTTTTTCTATATTTGCAATCTTCAACACTGGTGCATGTGTCAACAACTACTTGAGTTGCTCAAAACTGGCTGCATTCTCCTCTGTCTATTCAAACCTCTTACCTCTCCTTTGCAATGATGTGATAGGATAAGAAATCTGCGAGAATTTCCTAATGAATCTCCTGTAATAACCTACTAAACCCATGAAATATCTCACCTCATCCAAATTCCTGGGAGTTTCCCACACCATGATAGCTCTTACCTTTTCTAGGTCCAGTGTTATACCATCCTTGGAAACCACATGTCCCAAGTAGTGTACCTTAGTTTGAAATAAAGTGCACTTTCTAAGATTAGCATACAACTCATGCTCTCTCAACAATATCAACATTGTTGTTAAATGCTCGACATGTTCTTCTTCATGTTTATAATGTACCAATATATCATCAATGAACACAATAACAAACTTGTCCAAATATGGACGCAACACATTATTCATCAGGCACATAAAGGTAGTTGGAGCATTAGTTAAACAAAATGGAGCTACAAAAAACTCATAATTCCCATACCTGGCCCAGAAATATGTCTTCTATATGTCCTATTCTTTAATGCATAACTGATGATATCCAGATCTCATATCAATCTTTGAGAATAATGTTGCTCCCTTCAAATGATTGAACAAGTCATCAATCCTTGGTAATAAATGTTCTTGATGGTCGCTTTGTTCAACTACCTATAGTCAATGCACAACCTGAGAGTACCATCCTTCTTCTTCATAAATAGTACTGGTGCACCCCATGGTGATATGCTTGGCCTAATGTATCCCTTATCCAAAATTTCCTTAAACTGCAACTTCAACTCTACCAAATTAGGTGTACTCATCCTATAAGGTGCCTTTGATGTCGAAGCTACCCATAGAACCAAATCAATAAAAAGGTCTACTTACCTCTGAGGTGGAAACTCTTAAATGTTGGCAAGAAATAGATCCTAAAACTGTTGTAGAACTAGGTACCTGCTCAAAACATCTGCATCCTCAACATCCTTAACTTGGTCACTAGAAATGTGCACTGCAAATAACATACAACCTTTCCTATGACTATGCTTGGCCTACATAATTTTCACCATTCTAACTGATGTTTCTTTCGTCTTACCCCACAAGACTCTTTGTTCCCCATTTTCATCCAAGCACTCAATGGATTTTTCATAACAATCCACCATGGTTCTATGAAGGCACAACCAATCCATGCCCAATAATATATTGTATGATCCCAATGGTAATATATTTAAATGTGTTGTGGTGGGCATACCATTCAAATCAAATGCACAAGCTCTTACCCAATGGTGAACTCGCTTCTTTGTACCTATAGCCAACTACACTAACCAATATTTTTCATGCACTTCTTTATTCAAACCACACTTATTGACCAATCGAGGACTAACATAACTATAATTAGATCTAGGGTCAATCAAAATAGAAACAACTTGATCACAAATGTTGCAGTCCATCTCAATGATAGATTCCTGATGGTCTTCCTGTATGTTCTCCAACATTTCATAGATCCTAGGAATACTCTATGCAACATATCCCACTATCTGTGCCTCCTAAGCATTGTAGATCTATGGTCTACCACCCTGATGTTGTGGACATTCTCTCTTGCGATGGTCCCCTCCACAAGTCCAACACCACACATGATCCTTATTCTACTCGTTAGATTGAAGTCCTCATCCTCTATCATATGCATTGAACTTCTTAGATGGCATTGAATTATCTTTATTGCCTATACCCTGAGTCTTTCTCTCTTCTTCTCCCATTTTCCTTTGTTCTTATCATTTCCCTTCCATTCTTCCTTAGTCTTTGATCTGCGCTTTGATTTCTCATAGCAATGCTTTAGCTTCCGGATGGCCTCCTCCAATGATCTAGGCTCATCGAACTCAATCTTGTATTTGAATGCAATTGGTAATCTAGTAATGAAGCTCTGAATCTTTTCCTTCTCCTCCTTGAGGTAAGGCACATACCTCAGTAGCTCCAAGAACCTACTAGTGTACTCCTCATCTATCATTGATCCCATCTTTAGCTCATAGAATTCTTTTTCCCTGTCATCGAAGTATATCTATAATAGGTACTTCTTCTTGAATAGTGTCTCGACCTCATTCCAAGTCAAGTCCTCATTATGAATACCTTTGACATTATTCAAATCTTCCTACCATATATATGCTTTACCTTTGAGACTAAATGTAGCTATTTTGGCTTTCATGTTCTCTGAGTAATCATGCAACCTAAAGAATTTCCTCATACCAAGCAACTACGCCTCTAAATCTTGTGATTTATTCATCTCTCCATCAAATGTAGGTGGCTTTTATCTCTTAAACACATCTAGAAAATATCTCATATCACTCCTACTATAAGGATGATAATGATGACGATCATAGCGCCTAATGAACCAGAACTGGAATAGTACCTATGTCTATCACCTCTCCTATCCATAGTATCCAACAACCTACCATCTCTCACTATGTCATCTCTATCTGATCTGTGACCATCATGAGATCTAATCCCATATGCCCCATTATTTATTTCCTCCTTCTCCTGGCTGATCCAAAGTGGTCCCTGTTGCTGCAATTCTTACAAACTTTGAAGTATCATTGCATTTACCTCTACTTGTTTCTCTTGTGCCTGTATGATTTTGTCATTGTATTCCTTACAACTCCTTATTTCTGTCTTTAAAATTCTTCGTGTGTCTACCAAATCAAAATAGTGACCAACACCACATTGCTCATATAATCGATAGGGAGAGTCTTGGGAACTATAGTCTACCATCCAGCTAGTAATCTTTGATATTCTTCCTACAAGGTATATCATTTCAGCTAAACCAAATCACAATAAACCAATGTACCTTAATGTAATTTGGGGAGGATACCTCGTCTGCAAGATAAAAAAATCAATGTAATACAACATATAGAAATCTAACACATAAGCATACAACCACATAGCCATCAATCTACCTAGAGTCCAGTAATCAATGCATGACCTTATCAACAACACATAACATGACCTCATGCATGACAACAACCACCACACCATTGTACACTTGACTACATGTGAATACTAACATGCATAAACAATGCATAATAAACCATACACTCGTGATGACACACTCCACAACAACATTATCAAATTCCCATGGCGACATCACTACAACCATGACCCATATCGTACAAATGCAAGAAGCACATGGTATTACAACAAAAGAAACAAATTTGAAACCCACATGAATGCATGACCATCACACAACACATCTAGTCCGAGGGGTGAACCATGCTCATATACCACTCTGTAACACCCTCCTCCCTCATCTACACAAGTAACTGGCCAAATGGGGTAAACATGTGACGAGAAGTTACTATGATATGATTTGACCCCTAAGCCACCTTAAGGAATGAGAACCGATGGAAACACACCATACATACCTTCCAAATTAGCAACAAGACTCCCAAGAACCATCCCAACCTTCAGGTAACCAACCCCTAGGCCCCACTAAGTTTTTTTACTGTTAAACTCCTAGATTAAACTCCTGCATCTCCCGAATTTGAGCCACTTTTTCAGGCTAGAGCCTGGGTCACTGCCTAGAACTAAATGACACAGTTCTAGAATTAAAATATGACAACAAAACAATGATACAAATGAAAATATTTTAACAAGGGCTTAACTTGAATTATTGGCTTAGTGGGTCCTGACCCAGGTTCAGAGTTAGTTGTGCCAAACAAAACCCTAGACTACTAGCCCTTTCAGCATCAATCCGTGTAGCATGGACTAAAGTCTCACCTGAAGCAGTATGGGGGGATGCTGGAACCAAGTTTTCCCATCCATAGATTAGTGTGATGTATTTTTATGGCCTAGATATGTCTTTGCACAAATCTCTAAGACCTTAAGGCTTAGTGCTTGTAATTTCCCTCAATTGGCCCCTAGAACTCTGCAAAGGTCTACAATTGGCTTTTGCGGACCCTGATTAGGCAAAGTGGCTACTTACACACACCTTAGATTATTCTTATATCAATATGTGCTCAGATCTAACCAAGTGTTCAATAAACCTAACAAAAAGTTTTATGATCTTCACGTAATCACTTAACATTAATTGCATTCAGTTAATAAGATGGATTTAGTAAATTCGTGCATTAATACATCATTATTTCATAAAGACATCATTCATTACAACATATATCACAATCATAAATAATAGAAGTACAGGGATAAAACATAGGAATTTCTACAACAACCTTCTTTATTGATATTTAGTATAAGTTTACAGACTCAATACTTCCCTGCATACTCAGTTTCATGAGCCCGCGCACTCAGCTATAGACACTACTCTAGGCCTCTATGCACTCAGAACCTTTTCCCCTTCTAAGACTTACTTCCTTGCACTAACTCTCTAGACTCCTTTCGTCGTACCCATAGACAAAAGACTTAGATCTCCCTTAGACTATCTAAGACACACCTATTTATACAATCCCATGGTCCGTGGACCATGGGCAGATCTTCAAAAACTGACTTAAGTTTACATAAACAAGGGTAAAAACCCTTTTTGACTCTTAACTAACTCCGTGCTCTGCGTCCACAATGGGTGGAGACTTTACATCCTTTTACATCAAAACTTGGGCCTTTGCCCCAAAACTGACCCAGGGGACCCCATCCCAATAGGCCCCCAACACAAAGGTCATGACTTGTCCTCGAGTCACTTGGCTAGCGCAGTGATCTTGCTGCAAAGATCCCCCCAATCCACCTGCACAAATGCAAATCTTTGTTAGCACATTCTCCAAGATCCTATTGAAGGCCTCAACTGTTTTGTTAGCTTGAGAATGATATGGTGTACTCTTATAATGATACACCTGGAATTCTTATATCATTGTGCTAATCATTTCATTGAGGAAGTGCATACCACGATCACTCATCAACACTTTTGGGTAGCTAAACCTAGTTAACACATATTCAAACAAGAATTTAGTTGTTGTGGCTCCTGTTCAATCCTTCATAGGTTGTGCCTCCACTCATCAGGTTAGGTATTCTATCGCGATGATGATATAGTGCGCTCTCGTCTTCTTTCCCGAAGGCTGAATTGGTCCCACAAAGTCAATTGCCCATTTCTTGAATGGTTGCAATGACACTTGAGATTTTAAGGGTAGCTTGTCCCTCCGAAATGGTCTGCCCATTCTCTAACATGCATCTCATGCCCTACAATATGCTTTAGAATCTTTATGCAGTGTAGGCCACCACAACCTAGCGTGCAGAATCTTCTGCGCCATTGCCTTTCCTACATAATTTCCTCCTGTATCCCCTCCATGAGCCTCCATAAGGATGTTGTTTCTTTCAAAATCGGGCACATACCATCATAGTATATCATCGTACTACCAACTCTTTATTTTATTGACTGGTGTATCCTTTTGGAGTCATCCCTATGGTTAAAAAGTGGATAATATCCATAAAGTGATTATCCACTATGTGCATCATGAAAAGCTATGAGTCAGGCAACCCTTCCTCCAAATTAGTAGGCTCCTCCCCCATTTCAATCTACAACAAATTGTCAGGTCCTGCATTCAACCTTCCTGCTTCACAATTACCTCAAAGTCATATTCTTGAAACAATAGCAAGCATCTGCATATCTTCGCCCCCAACACAGGTTTATTGACTAAGTACTTCAAGGTGGAGTGGTCTGTGTACATCTTGAAATGTCCACCCAATAGATAGTGTCTGAATTTTTGGAGCACGTACATCATAGCCAATCCCTCGCACTTTGTCATTGAGTAGTTCTTCTCAGCCTTTGATAATTTCTTGCTTGCAAAGGCTATAGGGTGATCCATCTCTCCTTTGCCAACCTTTGTCAGCACTACTCCCAACGCAATACACGAAGCATCAACATGTACATGGAATTCCTTCTTCCAATCCAAGAAGACCAAGCTCGGCGCAGTGACCATCTTTTCCTTCAAGACATCCAGATTTCCCTGACATTCTTTATCCCAACAGAATGCAGCATCCTTCTTCAGTAGATTCTCCATAGGTGTGGTAATCTGAGCATAAGCCTTGATGAAATTTTGATATTACCTAGTATGGCCCAGTGTTGCACACAACTATTTGACACTCCTTGGGGCCTCCAAATTGACTACTATCGTGATCTTGGTAGGGTCCACCATTAGTCCTTTCTTGCATACCACATGACCAGAAAAATCCCAAAGGTGATACAAAACAAGCACTTCTTGAGGTTAAGTGCGATTTGATATCTTCGACATGTATCCAACACTACGCGTAGACTGGCTACACAGTGCTTGACTAACCCAAACATTGTCTAGTAATCAAAATACACCTCCAAGACTTTGTGAATGAACTCCTTGAATGTCGTGATGTCTACGCGGGAGAATATCACTGGCACATTCTTGAGTCCAAATGGCATCACCGTGTACTGAAAACAACCCCATTATGTTGTGAAGGTTTTTTTTCTCTTGTATTTCGGTGTGATCTTCATCTGATGGTACCCAGAGAAACCATCAGTGAATGAGTAGGCCTCCTGTCCTCCAAAATTTTCCAGTACCTCATTAGTAAATGGTGTCGGAAAAGGATCATGGATACATGCATCATTAAGCTTCCTAAGATCTACACAAATTCATATTTCTCCCTTTTGTTTCTTTTCTTGGACAACCATTGGGCTCACCCAATCAAATTCATACACTAGTTCAATAATGCCCGCCTCAAGCATCTTGTCCAATTCCAAGCAGACATTTTCCTTGTATTTGGTGTTAAGGCAATATGTCCTTCGCTTAATAAGCTTCGCATCCAGCTTCAAGGTAATCTTCATCACACCCAAGTCACCTATGATGCCTTTCAGGTCCAAAATTTGGTATATACCTAGGGGGGATAATATGGGGTACAAAGGGAGGTACCCAAGGTAATAATGTAATAATGGGATGGGCCATAGTAATAAATAAGGTGGTTAACCCATATCATGTAAGGGACCACAAGTAGTTAGCAATAATGTAATGGGCCCATGGTATTAGTTTGATGGTATGAGGGAACCATGGTAATGACTCATGGTATTGTATGTATGAGGCCTATATAGAGGCTAGAGACTCCACATGGAGAGATGTCAAGGAATATTGTATGAACAGGCATATGTCTTATGGAGTGTTCTCCTTCTTTAAGGAGTGAATGTATGGTGTTGCCCTACCTTAAGGGTTTGAGCAATAAAGTGAATCATTTCTATCTATTTCTATCTTATTATTTTGGGTATATTTGCATTATCTTATATTTTTGGATTTGATCTATAACAAGTGGTATCAAAGCTATAACAATTGGTATCGGAGCACTTTCTTGTGCACAAAAGTGGAGAATTTTTTTGCAACTAGGATTTATAGAAACAATGATCTTCTCCTTCTGAATCAATCCATGAACCTGGAATAAAGAGATACCAACAGAAAATAACCCTTTAGGTTTCTTGGTTTCCTTCTTTCCTGTAAAAGTAAAATCTTTGCTAGGCTGTGTGTCTGTCTGTGTGAGCTTATCCACAAGATTAGATTTACGATCAAAGTGGTCCATAAGAGTTTTTTTGAATGTGTCCCAAGTTAAGGGCCTTCCATAGCAACGTTGATGCCCTTGCCACCATTGCCATCTTTCATTGTCCAAGTACATTTTTCCCACACTAAGTTGAGTCTCATCATCATAGACGTAATTCAATTTGAAATATTTCTCCATTTGTGCTAGCCATTTGGCTGGATGAGAGCCATCAAATTTATACAAGTCCCTCAAACTCTGATCTAGGCCCGCCATCACAAAACAATTTGGTGAAAATTTAAAATGTCACAGTTTAGTCAATATTGCTCAGAATCCCTATTATGACCTGTTTTTGGACATGGAAAAACCATTTTTCATCTTCCCATGTGATAGAAATCCTGATCCAGGCACTGGAATTTCACATCTACGCTGCAACTCTCTCGTTGTCATCAATATTTCTGCAAAAAAGAGCTGATTTTAAATCAGCAATATCTCCCTCATCCGGACTCCGATTCGACTGATTTTTTTTTTGAAAAACTGGTATTTTTTCACAAAGAATTCAGATCTGCAATTAGATTTTGCAGATATTGCACCAATACGTCCAGATCTGCACCGCAAACTCGCTGCCCCGAAAAATTGTCTGCAACACCACTAATTTTTAGATCAGCGATATCTCCTTCATCCGGACTCCGATTTGGCCGATTTTTTTTTTGAAATCGGGTATTTTTTCACAAAGAATCCAGATCTGCAATTATATTTTGTAGATTTTGCCCCAAAATGTATAGATCTGATCTGTAAACTCGCCGCCCCAGAAATCCTACAAAAAATAAAAAAAATTCTCCACTTTTTTGCCCAAGAAAGTGCTCCGATACCAATTGTTATAGATCTGATATGAAAATATAAGAAAATGAAGATAAACTCAGAAATAATATGAAATGGTTCTTTATTGATATCAAACCCTTAAGGTAGGACAACACCATACATTCACTTCTTTAGGAAGGAGAACACTCCACAAGCCATATGCTTGTTCATACAATAATCCTTGACATCTCTCAATGTGGAGTCTCTAGCCTCTATATAGGCCTCATACATACAATACCATGGGTCATTACCATGGTTCCCTCATACCATTGAACAAATACCATGGGCCCATTACATTATTACTAACTACTTGTGGTCCCTTACATGATATGGGTTAACCACCTTATTTATTACTATGGCCCATCCCATTATTACATTATTACCGTTGGTACCTCCCTTTGTACCCCATATTACCCCCATAGGTATATAACAAAATTTTTGTAGGAAACAAATCCTGGTATTCACGAAGCAATTCAACAACCTTATCCAATATGGTATCATCCCAGTAATCTCCAATCTTTGCAAATTTAGGCTCCGCTTCAGTACCAATGTTTACTTGGCTAGTCTTCAATGGTGCGGTGATACCTGGGTTCTCTATCTGTGGACCTTTGACCTTGCAGTGGCCTTCTGTTTCTGGGAAATTGATATTTCTTGGATCTTCATCCTCCCCTTCAGTAGTCACGTTATAGTATTCCAGCGCATCGCATAGCTGGGTGTTCCAATCTAGTTGAACCAACTCCAAATGGTCCTGCGGAATTCTGAAGATCGTTTCCTTAACCTCTTGCAAGGCTTCATCAATGATTTTGAACACTTCTTTGAAACTGAAGGTGATTAAGAATTATTCCCTTAATATATCCCATTCCACAGTGTCGTGGCAGAGCTCTGTTTCCAGGTACCAATTCATAGGGATTATATCCAGAATGTGACAGAATAAATGCACCCATTCTGGCTACAGCTTCGTTCCATAAACCTTAGTCCATTTTTCTAAATGATTGCGTGGATCATTCCTCCCATCATATTTCTTAGTTAGTCGAACCTTCGGGTCATGGAAAATTTTAGGGGCTAATGTTCGCCCAGTGGGCTAATTTTCCATGATTTTTCCAAAAAAAAGATTCGCCAATTTCCAATTTTATAAAAGACGATTCGCCCAAATTTTAGAATATAAAATTATTTTACCTTAAAAATCGCCAACATTATAGAGAGACTATATATAAAATAATTATAAATTTGATTAATTTTACAAATATATCAATAAACATTTATAATTTTCATATTAGGGATTAGTGAGATTCGCCAATGTTTGAAACTTCAAGAAAATTTTCCATCCTTAAAATTTTCCTTGCTTCGGGTAACCAAATCGCAACCTCATCATCATCCTATAATCACGCCATTCATCAAAGTTGTCTTTGTGCGTAACCCACCACTGAGTGGGCGTAGCATGTAGTGCCAAATCCAACACCTGAAAGCGATGATCCTCTGAGACTTCTCTTTCAAAAGCATCCAAAAACTTATCTACATCGGTTAAACCATTGTAATAAGGTAAATTTCTTATCTCAGATGACACACAGTGCAGTGATTTAGTCATCATGTTGCAGCGCAATGTAGACACTTCATGCAACCTGTTCTATCAGTGCTCCAACTCTTCATCTGAATATGAGGTATAAGAGATTTCGCGGTCCCATGCAATCCATCCATCAACCATTGGATTAACTAAATCATGGTCTCGCACCGTAATTTTGTATATTTGATCAAAACCATCGTCACTTTCCTCATAGTCATGGACCACTTCAGTACAGCACGGTCCTTCTGTAGGGTCCAGTGATTTCCTTTCAAATGACATTGTCCACTTCTTCAAATTGATTACCCCATTCATATCAATAGCCCAATCAATTCCAAGGAGCATGGGGTATGGATTGTTGTCATAAAAAATTTCTATCACTTCAAAATCAGCCAGCGCACTCACACCTTCTATATCTACGGTAACTCCATGTAGATGTCCCATAGGGATAATCTTCTGCTAGTTCACCATCCTCAACTGAATTGGATACCACTGCAACATAGTTCTCCCCTTTCTCTCCCATGTTTTTTTAGGCAAAAAATTCACATCAAATCCCAGATCCAAAATAACCTAGTCCATCTCATAGTCTCTTATTTGTGTGGTGAGCCTCATCTTGCGCCCTGTTCTTGCCTTATGTTTACAAATATTGTGGACTATGTGGTGTCCCTCAGGAGAACATTCTTTACCAGCACACTTGTTTATCAATTCTTGTAGCCCTTTCATAGCCTTGCTATCATGCAGTAGTTTCATACAAGTCTCCAAGAAGGTGGTAAGCATAGAGGGGTCAACCTTTGTAGGTGAGCTAGTTTCTGGTAGTTTGTCGAGACTTCCTAAGGTAGAGGCCTCAATGAAGCTTTTCTTCACCTCCACAAATGTTTCCTTCACATGTGCTAGATCAAACCCAATCTCCTTTTCTGAGGCCTTGTGGACCCATCCATCCTCTTCAGGATGTTTTCCTTTATCGTCACCAGTCGTGATCCTGTTTCTCAGCACGATATTCACATTTGGGTCCTCTTCGTGAGGCTCAGCCCTCATCATCTGTAAGTTCTGGGTAGGATGTTGAGGTTGTGCCTTCTTCTCCTACATCTTGGCTATCAGCACAAGACATTCTTCAATGGTGTGATCAAACTGAGTGCAGTATTGAAATGACGGGTGTGTCTGACTCGTACACTCCCATACGTAGTGCCCTAGCATTCCAAAATTATAGAAAATGACCTATCCACAACCTCTACCAGGTCCTCCTCCTCCTCGGCCACGTCCGCGCCCCTAATATCCTTCGTGTGCTCCCCTAACTCCTTGATCCGATGGTTAATTTTCTACTTGCATTCGATACGTAGGTATCCTCTCCATCATTAGTTCATAGCTACAGTAGTGACACTCATCATGGCCTACTGATTTGCATAAATCGCAGAACAGTTGTTGTGGTGTCTGTACAAACTTTTGCAGAAAATGACAGTTATCTGTTACATGTTTTCTAGCCACTTGACAAATAGCACACCATAGTGTGTGCCCCGTGCTTGGTCTTGCTGGAGCTTCCTACCTCAGGGTCATTGGCCCTCCCCCTGTGATATAATTCGCGAAGACAAGGCAATGATTCTTATCATGCCCCTCGCTCTTACACTTGAGGCACCAGACTTCTTTACGCACCTCTGGCCTAGCCTCCTTTTCTTTTTTCAAGCTCTGCAATTCCAAACAGAGGTTTTGCAACTGTGAGTGAATTTGTTGGACTCCCAAAGAAGTGTCCTGAATAGGCATTTCATGCAATCTCATCGTGATTTCCAGAGCTTTCTCCTGAGTTCTTATCTTTTGCTGTGATAAGCCAACCCTTAGGTGGGGCAGGAGCGAGGTTATAAACCACTCACGATGCTAACTATCTACTTCATGGATCATGCACTTTAATCTTTGATCTAACACCCAGGGCATTTCACCAACCCTCATCATGATTTCCTTGAATCCAATTATTGATTGTGAGTGATATTTAGGCTTACCAAATTCTTTGTTCAAAGTAGTCTGAGTGTCTGCTAATGATGCCAATGGATTATCAATGCAGTACTTAATGTACCAAATTAATGGGTGATCCTACAGAGCGGTAACCAACTACGCCTTCTTTATATTATCATTTGTAATTTGTTTTGTTGTCCACACAGCCTTCGCAACAAACCAAAACTGATCCGGCTCCGCACTTCCTAAGCCCTTAAAAATTGGAAACTTCATTGTATTCGACATGTTGAACAATGATGGGGGTGGTGGTGGTGTGGGCGAAGGTGTATGTTGTGGAGGTGAAGGTGGTGGTGGTGTGGATGGATGATGTATCTGTGGAAAACCATGTCTTATCAATTGGACAACACTCCACAGCGAGGCCTGTACCGCTCCTTTGTCGTCACTTGAAGGAGGTCTAATCAACGGGCTATATTCAAGACCTGCCTTTTCTTGGTTTCTAAAGCTTCGTCCACTTCACATAGATCCAAACATCAAAGCAATGGCATAATACATCTTTCACACAAGAGCATCTTAATCCAAGTATTCAAAGATCTCAAATACTTACCTTGTGGTCCTTCGAAGAAGTGTTTCTCTACTTTGCTGTAACTGACTGAGGTGTCAACTGCAAACTCTGTAAAAAATCCTCCTATAACCCAATCAAGCCAATGGTCAACAGTGCACATGATCTTATCTTCAGAGGCTTCCAACCTCTGCACTAGCTCTGGAGTCCACACTATTGGACCATCAAGTCTCCACCTTCCTTGGTCATCTTCTAATTTAGATTTCCACTCGTATAGTTCAATCGAGAAGGTGCAGAAGAAAATTTCGTGTATTTCTGTGTACAAATATATGTGCAACCACTGCTCTTTTGTCAGGTGTGGATTTCTATTTTCTTGCGTCGTGAATTCATGGATCTTTCTATCCAACCACTTCTCAATTTCCTTCTTGGTCAGATTCCAGTGATGCAACATCACACATCTCTTTATGCATATCCCAGTCCCTGCAATGGAACCAATTGTTGGTTTAGTGTATCCTAATCTAGGTTTAGAGTTAGTTGTGCCAAACAAAACCCTACACTACTGTCCCTTTCAACATTAATCCATATAGCGTGGACTAAAGTCTCACCCGAAGCAGTATGGGGGGATGCTGGAACCAAGTTTCTGCATCCAAATATCAATGTGATGTCTTTTTATGACCTAGATCTATCTTTGCGTAAATATCTAAGCCCTTAAGAATTAGCACTTGTAATTTACCTCAATTGGCCCCTAGACCTCCGCGAAGGTCTACAACTAGCTTTTGTGGACCCTGATCAGGAAAAGTAGCTACTTACATGCAACTTAGATTATTCTTAGATCAATATGTGCTCAGATCTACCCAAGTGTTCGATAAACCTAACATAAAGTGTTATGATCTTCTCTTAATCACTTAACATTAATTGCATTCAGTTAATAAGATGGATTCAGTAAATTTGTGCATCAATACATCATTATTTCATAAAGATATCATTCATTACAACATATATCGCAATCATAAATAACAGAAGTACAGAGATAAAACATAGGTATTTCTTCAACAACCTTATTTATTGATCTTCAGTATAAGTTTATAGACTCAATACTTCCCTACACACCCAGTTGTAGGGGCCCGCACACTCAGCTGCGGACACTACTCTAGGCCTCTGTGCACTCACCTGCATAGCCTCTTCCCCTTCTAAGACTTACTTCCTTGCGCTAACTCTCTAGACTCCTTCCATCATACCCATAAACAAAATACTTAGATCTCCCTTAGACTCTCTAAGACACACCTATTTATACAATCCCATGGTTCGCCGACCATGGGTAGATCTTCAAAAACCAACTCAAGTTTACTTTAACTAGAGTAAAAGTCCTTTTTGACTCTTAACTAACTTTGTGCTCCGCATCCACAATTTGCAAAGACTTTACATCCTTTTAAATCAAAACTTGGGCCTTTTCCCAAAAATTGACCCAGGGGACCCCATCCCAATAGGACCCCTACTAGCCATGTTAGGCATTTCGTCAAACATGCCAGAAATATGTAATATACTAGTTTAAACAATAGATCTAAGCATAGGGGCCTCATACGCATATGAGAATGACTAAGAAGCACTGATGCCTCAACACATTAGCTACAGTTTCATCCATTAGGCAATAGATACATTGTTCATTCATTTACAATTAAAAATACAATGAGTGCCATAAATAGCTACTATCATAATGCATGTTCATAACTAGCATAATAGCAACAAAAATACTAAGGAAATAACAACCATATAATCCACATATAAGCCACTATAATACTCATGAAATAACAAGGATAAATAACCTCATATTAGTGATGCAAAGGCTAACTAGTTGTGGGATTTACATGAACCACCTGACCATAGACATGGCTGAGCCAAATCTCTCTTCATCTAGTCACCCTCGTGCCATATTCCAAGCATGAATGTGGGATCTTATAAAATACATCAAGCCACCTCAACCCATCAAACAATTATTCCACCTCGTAGTCAAACATCACAAAGCCATCACCAGATTGGTCTCTACCCAAGCCTTCCAAGGATCAAGAGTGTGTGTTCTAGCCAAGGCTTTTAGGACTAGTAACTCAACCCACAGTTGTCATCGGGCTCTAGAGAGTTTGTCCAACTAAGGCTCTATAACTAGTAATTCAACCCACCAAGGGCTCTAGAGAGTTTTTCCAACCAAGGCACCATGACTAGCAACTCAACCCAAGTTGTTACAGGCTTCCAGATTGTTTGTCCAATCAAGGCTTTGTGAAATAGTAACTCAACCCAAGCTAAAGGAAATATGAGAACCAACCAAAAAAAAGAAAAAAGAAATAAATAAATAAAACCCCACAAAACCATGACTATCTTGGAAATGGAAATGCTAGGAAAATCCATTGTTAATACAGGAAATCCTCCATGCCAGTGATAGATCGTGATCAATAAACCACATGCATATGTCGTGCATGCCAAAGCTAGTGTGGAAAACATATGTGCAACTTAGTACCTGCAAGAAAAATAAGTTGTATATGCTGATCCTAATGTTCTCTTGCGCTTTCATGCTCTTCCTTTTCCTTATTGCTCCAAAAATCCAATGATTCCACACTCTCTAAGAGTGCTCCAAGAAAAAGCTAAGTGTCCATGACTATGAGAGAGAGAGAATAGAGATAGAGCTCCAAGACTAAATTGACTAAAGTTTGTGTATTGATCCTTAGAAGCCATTTTATTAATGAGGCCTCCATTTTCTTCATTTTCCATTATTTTCCTTCATTTTCCTCCTGACATGCAACTTGTGACATTTCACCTCCATTTTCTCCTAATTTACATTATTTTCATAAATAAATGTGCCAAAATGTCATTTTGCCTTTCCAAAGCCTCTGCCATTGCCTTTGTCAATTTCCTTAGCCATTAATCAATGACCAGTGATCCTCGTCGCTATGCTTTGCCCAACATTCAACTTGGAATAAGTATCCCATCAACCATGGTTATTATTTTTCCTTTATTAACTTTGATTACATGGATTTTTTACCAGGGTTGTTACAAACTAGATGATTTTCATGGGAACTATACGGTAGTATTGTGTTTAGTTCATGATGATGTTAGTTTATCAAGGTTGTTTTTTTAGAGAGGATTTGATGAATATTTTTTTTTATATCTGTACACTTGTAGTGGTCCTTAATAATGTGTACATGCATAGAATTTATTCAGAACAATCACGTATACTCTTTGATACATGCAAGATCAATGTATGTGGGATCAGTGTGTTGGCAAAGACTTGACTTACATAGTGTGTTTTGGCATTGATTGAGTTCCTTGTATTGAAATATTGAGCGGGGGGGGGGGGGGGGGGGGGGGGTGGGGGTGGGGGCGGGGGGGTGGTGAATCACTATTTATTACAATTTTTATTTGTACCAATAAATATTTTTGCACAATTTGAACCAAAAAAAAATAAAGTGACTTTATTAATAAAATGTTGAGGACACCAATCCTCTATTACAAGACCCAAAAAAAATATCATAGGGCTCCACCCTAAGGAAACCAATCCTCTAATCAATAGTTAAAGCTCCTACCTGGAAAAAAGTTGTTCCAAGGCTCATATCTTGAGGACTCCAATCCTTGATCTAATTTCAAGCTCTAACTTGAATGAAAAAATAAAAACTTACTTCAGTTATTTTGTCTTCACTAATCAATGCTTCAAGTTATTCATTGTCCAAATATGTGAAGTCTTCACTATTCAATACCTCTAATTCTCCAACTCTATCAAAATTTCTTCATTATTCTTTAAATCTGAGAGATCTGAGGTCTTCCACAAACATGTCTTCAGAAGTCACCACAAAGCCAAACATGTCTTCATAAATTTGTCTTCATAGGTCTGAGAAGCAATGATACCAGAAGTCTAAAATTCTCCTCCATAGGTCAAAAAGGAATGCCAATGAAAATCCTAAGAAGTGTCATTCCAAATATTCACAGATTCAAGCAATGACTAGTAAAAAGTATTCTCAGGCATGCATGAAATTTTTCCACAGGTCCAAAAACAAGTATTCTCCATATGTCTAAGTATAGATAGATTCCATAAATACACAACAAGGGAGCCTTTGTGTGTCTGTAATAAAGTTACCATAGATCCACAGAAAGGAAATTCTATATGTTTGCTATAGGGTCACCAAAGATCCACAAGCTTCAGATCTATCTTAGTTCATGAGATGTGAATTGTCACTTTTCTTCACTAAATTTTATGTGGATTATCACAGAAGTAGGTCCGAACAAAAAAAATCAGTCCCCTTGTGCTTTTATACTTTCCAATTTCATGAGATGTGAACTTTCTCTATTCCTCACTATGTATTATCATTAATTTTTTTCTACGGTGAAGGATGGTCTCATGAATTTATTTTTACGTTGCATATATATCCACTTGCAAAGGTTCGAATTGTCAAGTATGGAGCCAACCTATGCTTGGAGGGTTTACATTATTTATATATTTTTCAATGTCTAAACAATTCCATTGATTGGAGGGGCTGACATGAGCCTAGATAGTCTGACATGTCATCTATGTACAACGAACCATAAAAATTATTGCTAAATTCAGATAGTCTTTGGTTATCTCCTATCACATTTGTGAAGGGTCTTTTTGTGGGTCGATGAAATATATATAATTTCTATATATATATATATATATATATATATATATATATATATATATATATATATATATATATATATATATATCTATTTTCTAGATCATATTGCATGACATCATATATGCATGTTTAGCTCCTTGCTGATCTTAGTAATGTTGGAGTAGAGCATCTTAGAAAAAACAAGAATTCTTTAATATTTTTTTATGAAATATGTCCCATTAGGATTTCTGAAGACATAGGAACATATTCATGATGGAAGTATCATTTCTAGGATTGAAGACCCTATATTAGGTGGGTGGACCTACCTTTGGTTTTGTGCATGGGTTTTGTACATGGTTTTGGGCATGATGGTTTTCTACCCATGGTATTTTGTCGATCTGGTCAAGGGAACTACGGTTATGTTCTAATCCATGGTTAATGGATTGGGTTTTATGTATAATTCGACATGTATATATATGTATTGTAAAATTGAAAGGAATATAATAAAAAATCAATCTAGTAGTCCCGGTTTTGGCATCCAAGGGAAATCACTGTGTATTTGAGTTGTCTTTCTCACCATTGTATATTTTCTGTTTTAAAGAATTCATTTGCAGATAATTTTTGTATAGGGTTAAAAACTACATTTGGTATCCGAGTTGTTTAAGCTTCAAGGGGATGCCTTTTCTACTGAGGTATTTTTCTCGGGCATGTGGTAGACACTGTTCAGTGGGAGATCTACGAGATCAATTCTTGTGGTGAAAGAAGATGGTGAGTAGTGGATATATAGAGATCGAGAAATTTAATGGTCAGAGTTTTGAGTTGTGGTAACTCAAGATGGAGGATTTGCTAGTGGATAAAGATTGCGGATCGTGGTTGATCCAAGTACTAAACCAATGGCAATGTCAGCAGAAGGCAAAGAGAAAAACACAGATGTGTATCTTAGATTCAATATTGTTGAATGTATTAGGGAAAGATATGATGAAGGCTTTGTGGGACAAGATAGGGGATTTGTACCAATATAAGTCTCTGGTGAACAAACCATTCTTGCAGAAAATCTATATAACCTGAGGATGAAGGATGGAGACTCGATGAAAAAGATTATGAATGCCTTCAATATTGTGGTAAGCCAATTGTTCTCTTTTGATATTAAATTTCAAATGAAGTTAAGTGCATCAATTTGTTGTGTTCTCTACCTAATTCATGGGATAGTCTGGTTGTTGCAATAAGTAGCAATAAAACTACCTTAAATTTTGATGAAATAGTTTCATCCTTGTTGTTGGAGGAGATGAGATGGAAAAATATGGAGAGAAAGAATGGAGATGCATTGTCTATACAAGGACAGTTCCACAATAGAAACAAAAATAAGTCCTCGAATGGGAGATCTAAATATAGAGGAACATCTATATCTCCAGGAAAACCTGTAAAGGTGTGATGGAATTGCTGAAAGGAAGGGAACTTCAAAAAGGACTGTAGATTTAAAGCTTCAGAGAAAGGAAAGGGATCTGATGATGCTCCTTCTGCAAAGGCAAAAACCACCTCAGATGACGGTGGGGATGTGTACTTGGATTCTTCTTCAAGAGCTCATGTAGATCATGAAGAATGGTTGATTGACTCAGGTGAATCCTTTTACTTCACTCCCCACAGGGAGTGGTTCTGTGAGTATGAGAAATATGATGGTGGTGATGTCTTCTTAGGGGATGACAGGAAGGCTAGAATCACCAGATGCAGAAAATTCAAGTTGTAGTTGAAAGGTGGAAGGATTAGAACACTTCTAGGTGTTTTGAATATTCCTACATTGGCTAGAAATCAGCTTTCTATTAGCAAGATGGATGATGAAAGTGTAAAATTAGTGTTTGATAAAGATACCTGCAAGATGGTTTGGGGATAACTGGTATTGATGTGGGGAGTTTTGATTGGAACTCTCTAAAAGCTTCTAGGTAGCACTGTTATTGATTAGTGCAGAAGTTCTGTGGTTCCTGAAAAGGAGTAGAAAACCTTGTGGTCTCTGGAGAAAAGACCACACTATGACATCAAAGTCTTGGACATATTAGAGAGAAGGTCCTTCGAATACTTCATGGTAATGATATGGTAGAAACTATGTCTAATTTATCTCTGGATTTTGATTTATGTAAACATTGTGTATATGGGAAGAATAATTAGGTGAGTTTCCCCTCTATTGTAAGAGGGCAAAAAGGAAATTAGAGCTTGTGCACAGTGATGTGTTTGGACCTGTGTCAGTTCCATCACTAGGTAAGTATGTGTACTATGTATCATTTATATATGACTTTCGAAGGAATACATGGATATATTTCCTCAGGAAGAAATCTGCATTCTTTGACAGGTTTAAATAATTTAAGGCTCTGGTGGAAAACTAGACAGACAAGAAGATAAAGGTGTTGAGGACAGATAATAGTGGAGATTTTTGTAAGAAGGAATTTGAAGAGTTTTGTAAGAAGTGTGGTATAGCACGAAAGAAGAATAATCCATACACACCTCAGCAAAACGAATTTTCAGAAAGAATTATCAAGACATTGATGGAAAAGGAAAGAATCATGCTCAGTGGTGTCGGGTTAGGATAGGAATTCTAGGCAGAGGTAATGGAGACCGCATGTTACCTGGTTAATAGATCACCTTCATCAGAATTGGAGGATAAGTCTCCACATGAGGGATGGATTGGTAAGAAACCCCGTCTTTCACATCTTAGGGTATTTGGCTATAATGCATATATACATGTTCCAAAGGAGAAAAAAACCAAGTTGGAATGTAAATCTGAAAGGTGGATCTTTATTGAATATAAGGATGGTTTAAAAGGTTATAATATTTGGAACCCAAAAACATGGAAGTTTGTGTACAACTGAGATGTGGTGTATAGAGAGGTGAAATATTATTAAACATGAATTCCTTTCAAAGGAACCTACGAAGATAGAGTTTGAGCTAAAGGAGAAAGAATCAGACTTAGCAGAAGAGGAATTAGAAGATGAAGATCCACAAACTCCAGCTGTGAGAAGATCAGTTCGAGAAAAAGGGAAGCCAAAAGGTATACTCCATCTTCTTTTTGTTCAAATTTTTATTTATCTATTACTGATGATGATCCCAAAACTGTCAGAGAGGCAATAGATTTAGAGGATGGTAAACTATAGAAAGAGGCCATGGTTGATGAAATGGCATCTTTAGACAAAAATTAGGATTGGGATCTGGTGGAGTCTCTGGTTGGAAGGAAACCCATTGGAAGCAAATGGGTGTTTAAGAAGAAGATGAATGCAACAAAAAAGATAGAGAAATACAAAGCTTGTTTGGTAGAAAAAGGTTATTCCCAGGTGTTGGGAATTGATTTTGGTGATATTTTTTCTCTTGTTGCTAAGGTAGGTTCTATTAGATTACTTTTATTTGTCGTTGTTGCTTTTGATTTTAAGGTAGAACAGATGAATGTGAAGACAACATTTCTTCATGGGGATCTGGAAGAAGAGATATACATGAAGCAACTTGAAGGTTTTGCGGTGAAGGGTAAGAAATAACTCGTATGCAGGTTAAAAAAGTCTTTGTATGGGTTAAAAGCATCACCAAGGATGTGGTATCAGAAATTTGATACATATATACAGGGATGTGGCTTCACTAGAAGCAAAGTAGATCACTCTATATATTTTAAATTAATTGGTGACCATGTTATTTATCTGGTTTTGTATGTGGATGATATATTGATGATTGGAAATGACGAAACAATTATCTAGGAATTGAAGACCTAATTGTCCTTGAAATTCGACATAAAATATCTTGGTGCTTCAAACTATATTTTGGGCATGGAAGTTAAATGAGATCAGGAAAAGAAGAAGCTCTGGTTAAACCAGAGGAAGTATTTTGAGACAATACTACAATGGTTTAATATGCAGGATAGTAAACCAGTGAAGGTTCCTAATCCTGTAGGTGTAAATTTATCTACTCAAGAATGTTCCAAGACACAAGAAGAGGAAGAGGACATGTCCTGTGTTCCATATGCAAGTGCAGTCGATAGCATGATGTATGCAATGATTTTTACTAGACTATACATTGCACATGTAATGGGAGTATTGAGAAGGTTTATGTAAAAATCAGAGAAGTATTAGACAGCAATGAAGCGGGTTTTTAGGTATTTGCATGGCACTAGTGATTATTGTCTGTGCTACCAAGGAGTTTGAGCTTAAGCATGGTGTCCTTTGTCATCACATTAATGGCAGCTCCTAGATCAATCAAGGTATGTGGGATCATGGTGCCATTGATGTGGACATCAACTACTAGGCTTCTAGGGTCTAAATATTTCGAATAGATTACCTGCCCCAACATCATGTCGGACAATTGTCCTATGACATTGATGGTTGGGGCATCTATTTTGCGCCTACCTGGATGCCTGAAGCACTTCTCTTTGATCATCTTATTGTATATAGGCACATCCTTTATGGCTTGGAGAAGTGGTATCTTTACACATAATTGTTTCAATTCTCCCAGAAGTTCAGTTTCTTCTAGGGTGGGTTGTGTTGTCCCAGATAATCTCTTAGGAAAGGGTGGATTTGCTTTTGGTTCACTTTCCTGTTTATCTTCCTTAACCTCCTAAGGGGGAGGCTAGCTATCTGGGAGAACCTTCCCAAGTCGTAGGTTAATCTCCTGAACCTTCCCCACTGTATACTTGTTGAGCTTGTCTATTGTTTGGGTTCAGGTGCGGTTGAGCAGGCATTGGGGTTGCCTTGGTGGAGAAAAAGGCAATGGTTGAGGCTGAGTAGGTGGTGGAGGCAAAAGAGCGGGAGGAGAGTTGTATTGTGGCCTCCACGCCTGATGAGATGCATTCCACTGAGGTTGTGGCTAGGCATAGGATTGGAATGAATGAGCGGCTAGTTGGGCATGATATTGAGATGGATAGGACCAAGGAGGAGGTGTGGACCAGGAAGGATGAGCAGGGGGGCCCAAGAAGGTATGGAAGTGGCTTGGTTAGGGTTGTAGTATGCCTGAGATGTCCCTTGCATTCCCTGCTGGTATGGTCTAGGTCTATATGGTCTCCTTTGGTTCATGAAATAGAGTGGTTCAGTGGTTCCTTCGGCCCTTGGTATATAGCTTTAAGTTTGAGCAAGGAAGGGCACTTATCTGTAGAATGATCTTCTTCACAAACTGAACAAACCTCTATGGAGTTCAATGGACATTTGTTCCTAGGATGCCTTCTGGTGCACCTAGGACAAAAAATAGCCAAAGCCCTCTCTGCTTCCTCTTGTTTCCTTTTGATATGCAAGGTATCCATTTGCATGGCAAGAGTTTGCAGCATCTTGCTCTTGAAGTCTTCCAGCATGTGTCCAAGCTCACCTTTTATGGATGAACTGGATGAGGAGGTACTGGTTATGGGTTGACTCCCCCTATACCTCTTTCTGTCTACCCTAGAATGGTTTCTAGAAATAGTCTTTATGTCTTCATAAGGTAGTTGGTAGATGTCTCCCCCAACCAGCAGATGGAGGGTGTCTACAAGGTCTTCCGGTATTCCCCTAAGCAGGACCAACTTCATCGATTCAGGGTCAAGTGTGCACCTGGCCCTTTTATAACTGAGCTAGAACCTCTGTTCATAATCTTCCAATGATTCATCACTTCCCATGTTCATTTGGAAGATTTCTTCTTTGGTGTCTTTTGACCTACAGCAGTCTCGATATTTGTTATTGAAGGCTTGCTGCATCTAAGCCTAAGTTGTGATGATATTTCCAAGTAACCCCATGAACCAGCACAATGCTATATCCTTGAGGGTAGAAGGGAATAGTTTCAACTTTTTCTCATCTTCTGCATAGTCATAAGTTCAACAGATAACAACAAACTCAAACAAGAAGGTGTCAGGATCTTCTGTAGTCAATCCATGGAAGTGAGGTAGGGCTGAAGGGCTTATGTTTTTCATTTTAGTGTCCCCATTGATTTCTCGGATGGGAAAGGTACCCTCTACTCTTTATCCATTCCCCCTAACATTTCTGTTCTCAGCCATTGTCTCAGGAGGGATGTTTTCTTCTTCTTCTTCCCCTATAGGTTCTTCAAATATCTTTGGTTGTTCACCTAAAGGTTCTTCTGGATCACTGCCACCGAAGAAGAGAGAATGGTGGCTATGTGATGTGGTGGGGGTGTTGGGTAAGAATTTTCCTTAATTATCTCTATTCCTACGAGGCATGAAAGGAAATCTTTTTTGGTTGGTTTTTACTTTTTTCTGCTTGTACCTGCAAAATTGAAATTGGTTGAACAAACAACTTGCAACTAACTGAAATGAACTTGCTAAAATGAAATTGCAGAACTGAAAAGGAAAGCAAATGAAATGCAGAGCTGAAAGCAACGAAATGACTAATCTACTTTTGCTGGAATGGAAATTGCAGAATTGAAATGAAAGCAAGGAAATGGCTAATCTACTTTTGGTAGAATGGGAATTGAAGAATTGAAATGAAAGCAAGGAAATGAAAAAATTGAAAGAAACAACTACTGTACTTTTGCTGAAATAAACTACTTAGCATAATGTTGCAGTAGAAAATAGAAGAAAAGCAGTAATCACACAATACTCTGACGCTTCCCCAGCAACGGCGCCAAAAAGTGGTGAGCACCAGTATTGCAGCAATAATGTTGCAACTCCTAGGCTTCCTACTTTACTTTTTATCAACTCGGTAGTTCGTAACAAACTTGGAAGCGACGGTGTTGTATGCACAAGTACTAGTTCGTACTGCAGGCTATCACTTGGTCAGCTGGCGCAAGATCACGAGGAGCTCAAGCCAACTTCTATGAATTATAGAAGAAGCTTTACATGTGATGAAAGAAAGTAAAGCTTAACCTACCGAGGCTACTCTACTTGCAGAAAGTGAAAGAAGACTGAAATGTGAAGTAACCCTAGCAAACCCTAATTAACCAGCTAACCCTAATTTTGCAGAAAGAGAGGTGAAAAACCATAAAATGAATTCCATTACCTACTTAGGAAGTAAACAACATCTATTCAAGCTACTTCTAGAAGGAAATGAGAAAAAAACAACTTTTTGGATTTTTATGTATTTTTAGGTGGAATTGTCATGCATGTAATGTATTTGTTTGTGAAGGTGGCAGCGATTAGGTGGCGATGGATGGTGACTTGGGAGTGTGCAAAGGTGTAGGAAGGTGTGGAGGGGTCCTAGGAGGTCCCAAGTGGCCTCTTGGTGGCTTTCCTTGCAATCAGACTTTGAAAAGACACCTACAAGAAATTCCACAGGAGGCTGCAGGGGATCTACAAGAGGTCTACAGGAGGATGCCAAAAGCTATTTTAGAGGTTCTGAAGGTGGGAAATTGGTGGAAAGGGTAGCTGATGGCTAGGAGGATGTGTTAAGGTGTCTAAGGTTCATTAAGGAATATTAGGGAAGAGAAAGATGGTTTCACTTGTCCAAGTAAAGAGAGTTTAAAGTTCATGGGAAAAGTGCAGAAAATTAGGGCAGATTTGTGAAGGACTTTGGATGACCTATGGAACATGGATCAAAAAGAGATGGTGATGGCTGAGTGGTGGACTTATTGTGAGCAGAGATGTACCGTAAGAGAACTGAAAATCAAGCTCTGAAACTAAGCAAGCAGAGAAACTAGCTACACTAAAAAAAACAGAACTGTTCATCAAACTAGTCTAAATTCTGATCTAGGAATGTAAATGCTGAACAATGCTATATGGAAAGAAAGCATGGAAATAAATTTATTTTAAAAATAGAAATGAGCATGTTGAAATAGATCTACAGCAAAGCATTAATCTTCTAACAAGCTGCAACACTAGAAATCCTATTGGCAAAGGCAACTCTGTGTTTTTTTGTGGCAACAATAAGGTCTTGGCCTCAGTTCATGGTCCCAGAGGGAAGAAAGGAGGTAAAGGCCCTGTTGATGGCCTTTTTTATCGTCTTCTATCACTATTCAACCTACTACAACAAACTAAAATGGAAACAACTTTTTAAATTACCAAAAGCAACCTATTCTTGACTAAGGAAGAAATCTATCTAACAACAACTCATTCATAAACTGAAACAAAGCATATAAATACAAAACAAGAGGTGCTTGGCTTCTTGGATTGGGCCCTAACCTAAGAGCTTCAGCCCTCTAAGGGAACTCAGTGCTAGCTTCGAAAAAACCTCATCTTCATTATCAAAATAACAGTAAGATTACATGAAACTGTCTATAAAAGTAAGCTCGAAGTTGAGCCAAGCAAAGCTGCAACAAAAGTGCGAAAATTTGACTAACATCCAACAATCTAATGAGGCCGTAAGCCTCTCTACTTATACAACTAGAGCTTCCAATAGCTTCCTTAAAATTAGGGAATCTCGGCTCCGAAAACTTCAGATAGGCAGCAATTATACTCCACTTGCTCGGCTGCCTCTTTGGTGCATTGATGTGGCTACTTGTGCTCTGAGATTTCTGAAGAAGAATTCAAAGTAGGGAGTTATAAATGAGGGGAACACCCTCCTATAAATCCTCTCCCTTGTTTTCTTTGAATATTCGCTGCCAAATGTTCATTAAACCTTTGACTTTGTCTCCAAAATTGACCGAAAATATGCATTAAGGACATGTTAGACTTCAAGGCATAATGACCAACCCAACTCACTCTATTAGCATAAATATAATGAAAAACATGCAATAAACTAATGAGAATGGTGGATTAAGCTAAGTTAAGAGGCAAAATAAACCCATATAATTACCCATTTATGGGGCTTATCACTAGTCACATTAGAAGTCACGACCTATATACATAATACAAAAGATCCGATAGAAAAAAGACCTGAAAAGGAGTCGAGGATTCAGAGAGGAAGATTGATTATTGCACAAAGTTTCCCACCGTGAAAAAACCATAGTATAGATTACCCCCTCTTCCCCCAATTTCCAAGCATCAAAAACACATATTTGTTATGTGCTTCTTAGGTATTGTAATGTTTCCCGCATACACATCAAAATAGATCTCAACAAGGATTTTCATGATGAAATATTCCTTAAATGGATAGGCTTATATTTTACACAACTAATGGACTATGAAAACATTAATTTCCATTGCAAGATATGCCAACAACCCAGTCATGTCCAAAATGTTTTCCCTTCCTCTCAACGGCCTTCTCGCCCCCATGTGTCATAAAAGAGTCGTGGATAGAAAGATCCAAAATATATAAAAGGATATAAGAATTCCTCAGCTCACAAAATGCAATAACAAAACAATTCTACAACCAAATCAAGTCATTCAGACTCAACTCAGCGACATGAAGTCCCATCCCACCACTTAAATGTTGAGGTCCACCCCTCGACTGGGAACAAAGAAGAAACATCCATGATCTTGGCTTCATCAACGAGTGAGTAGAAACATTTCCATGAATTAGACTACTCGATTAGTGAAAAAGAAGCATCCAATATTCCACCCCCCTCTAGAAAAGGAATTATATCAAGGAACTACAACTATTGTCTCCTCCACATCCATTTCAGACAACTCCTTGGAATGGATTTATGTCCATAACAAAAAAAGAAGAAAAATATCTATGGACAAACCCATGATCAATTCTAGGCAGACTAAGGCTATAGTAAATGTATCAAATTTGTTAATTTTAGTTTAACTTTTCTTTTGATAATAAATTTGATTTGATTCCCCTAAGATTAATCAATGCAAATTTCTTAGCTTTCATATAATCTGATGTTAAAGAAAAATACAAATTTTAATTTCATATATATAATTGAATATAATATGATGATGTCCCTAAAATTATACATTTATTCATGGATATATAACAATATTAAATATTATATTTAGTTTAAATAGGATTTATATTGTATGTTTATTACTTAATGCTAGTTATTTATTTGCACGTGTAGATGTATTAAATATTGTATTTATCCTAAAGATATGATTTCAAGTGTTGAATAAATGTGAATAATTTTTTTAAAAATAATTTAAGTCTTAAAATAAATTTATCTTAGTTTTTATGTTTTCATCTAAGTCACCTGACACGGTGACACAGGACACAAAAATTCGAGTGTCCGACACATGTACATTGACCCCCCAGAACATGAAACGTATATATATATATATATATATATATATATAATATATATATATATATATATATAGAAAAAAATATATATATATATATAAAAAATTAATACTAAATTGACATATCTTACAAAAATTCTCATTCATGATACACATTCAGACATATATATAGATTCTACATTGTAAATTTAAAATATGTAAGTTTTACAAAGTAATATTATGCATACAAATAAAATTGCAACAGATTCATCAATGGTCCAATAGATGAAAGACAAGAAGCTACAGTTTTCTCATTAAATCATCAAAATCAAAATGTGTTACATAAGTAGTAACAATGCCAATGGAAAATAGAAATAGCAAATACAAAATAACTACAAGCCTCAAGGTAGTATGTAGCTCATGATGCATGACTCATCAATCATCATCATCATCAAAATCAACACCATTGTCATGGTCACCACTGCTACCCTCCACTGCATCCTACTCCTTTTTATCCAATCTCATCTCTGCTTCTGCTAGTGTGGAGGATGACCCATCAATAATATCACCGTCATCAAAAGTGACATGATCTAGCACTAGGTCATTAAGATCCAATTTGGTTAAGGCAAACTCAACACTATTTTCCAAACTCATATCATTAGGAAAGACATCCCACATATTTGTCTTTCCCTTCAATCACTCATCCCTCTGCCTGTAAATAAGATGAAGGTTGGTATGCACATATACCATTGTCTCTACCCTAGACTGCTCAAGCTTGCTCTTCTTGACATTATACAAATTCCCATATGTGTTCCAATTCCTCTCGTAACAAGAGGATGAATTCACCTGAAAGAGGAGCCTCATGGCTAAATGTTGTAGAGGAGGGCTTCTTGCCCCATGAGTTTCGCACCAAGAATAAGATTTCTTAGCCCCCTATCTCTAATCACACCATAGCCTACAAATCACCCAGTTCCAGTGGAAAAATATGCAAAGGCATCCTCCACATCATCAAGGGATTCTCTATCCTAAAAAATCCACCTCAATGCATCCTTCCTCTGCTATGAAATTTTACCATCCATGTGAGAAGGGAATATGCAAGAAGGTCCACCATTCAGCCACTCATGGCTGTAGTATTTTGGGTTCAATGAGTGATCCAAACAATGCAAAGGTGTACAATTATTGTCCCACTATTGACAAGAATATCTTGTATGGTGGTGAAGAAGGCCTCAGATGATGTCACATACTTAGGGCACTCAATCTATAAAATAATGGTCCTCATGAACTCAATAATGGAATTCCATCCCTCATAAACCTCTCCTAGGATGGGTTGTCTTGTATATACAAATCATAGCAAGGCAATGATAGGGTCCATGATCTTAATAGTGATATCTACCCTCTCCCACCAAGGATCATCTAACAATGTGTCCTTGACTCTTTTTTAGGCTGCTTGATCTATATTTCTCCAAAAATACCAAAACTCTGAAATAACCATGGCCCCAAGAGTATTCTTTACCTCCCTCAACCTCTTCAACATGATGAATGAAGAGGCAAACTGTGTATCTGCAATATTCAATAATGATAAATTGGTGTACTCCTTGTATATTATGAGGGAATTTGTATGATTTTGTACAAAGTTGTGTAAGTTTTAACCCTGTACAGAAATTACCTGCATACAAATTCTAAAACACAAAAAATAAACAATGCAAGAGCATAACACATAAAACACATATACATAGAGATTTTCCCCTAGATCCCAAAACTGGGACTACCAGCTTGATTTTTCATTATGTTCCTTTCAATGTTACAATACATATTTATACATGCCGAAGCATCCAAAACCACGGACCGAAAACCATCGTGTCCAAAACCATGTGCGAAAATCATGCACAAAAGCATAGGTAGGTCTGTCCAACCTAATATAGGGTCCAAAAAAAAAATTCCCGGGCATTACCCACCCCCCTCAAACCCCCTGTGACCCCCTCGCTGTGCAATTGGTGCAACAAATGTGGGTATCCCCTCCGCCCCCTCTCTAACCCCCCTTTTCACTATGTAGGCTAGTTGTGGAAAGAATAACACAACCCAACATTCTCCCACTTGTTGTTTTCTTTCCATAGGGGGCCAAAAGAGAACTTAGTCATTTATCCAGCCCTACAATGCCCATTGTTTCTCTACACCAAGAGAACTTCTTAGAGCTCACAGATTTTGTCAATGCATATGTAGTATTCTTCAAAGTGTCCACCTTTACCAGCAACACCTTTTGGTCTTCTATCATATCCCTCACAAAGTGATATTGAACATCAATGTGCTTTGTATCTAAATGGTAAGAAGGGTTCTTTGCCAAGAAAATTACACTTTGGTTGTCACAGTCTATCCTTATAGCTCCCTGTACTAACCCCATACTTGAACACAATCTCTTCAACCAAACTGTGTCCTTGCTTGCATGAGTGCATGCCATGTATTCTTCCTCTGTAGTTGATAGTGCCACTACAGATTGTTTCTTACTCATCCAACTGATTGCACCTCCAGATAGGTTAAACACATACCCACTTGTAGATCTTCTCTGATCCAGATCTCCAGCCCAGTCCGCATCAACAAAGCCACGGATATCCAAAACTCTATCCAATCCTGGTATTCCTTGGTAGCATAAACCATAATCACTAGTGCCACACAAATACCTAAAAAACCGCTTCACTTCTATCCAATGCTCCTTCCCTGATTTTGACATAAACCTGCTCAATACTCCCACTACATGTGAAATTTCTGGTGTAGTACAGACCATCGCATACATCAAGCTACCAACTACACTTGCATATGGAACACGGGACATATCCTCTTCCTCTTCTTGTGTCTTGGGACACTGTTTAGCAGATAACTTTACACCTACAAGAATAGGAATCTTCACCGGTTTACTATCCTGCATATTAAACCTCTACAATATTGTCTCAACATACTTCCTCTGGTTTAACCAGAGCTTCCTCTTTATCTGATCTCTTTTAATTCCATGCCCAAAATATAGTTTGCAGCACCAAGATCTTTCATGTCGAATTTGGAGGACAAATGGGTCTTCAAATCCTCGATAATTTCTTTGTCATTTCCAACCAACAACATATCATCCACATACAAGACTAGATAATTAACACAATCACCAATTAATTTATAATACACATAGTGATCTGCTTTGCTTCTGGTGACTGTTTTAACCCATACAGAGAATTCTTTAACTTGCATACTAATTCTTTCTTACCCTTCACCACAAAACCTTCAGGTTGTTTCATGTAGATCTCCTCTTCTAGATCCCCATGAATAAATGTTGTCTTCACATCCATCTGTTCTACCTCAAAATCAAAAGCAAAAACAAAAAACAAAAGTAATCTAATAGAAGTTACCTTGGCAATAGGAGAAAAAATATCACCAAAGTCAATTCCTGGCACCTGGGAATAACCTTTTGCTACCAACCGAGCTTTGTATTTCTCCATCTTGCCTTCTGTATTTGTCTTCTTTTTGAACACCCATTTGCTACCAATGGGTTTCCTTCTAGCCGGCAACTCCACCAAATCCCAAGCCTCATTTTTGTGCAAAGATGCCATTTCATCAACCATGACCTCTTTCCAAAGTTTTCCATCCTCTAAATCTACTGCTTCCTTCATAGTTCTAGGATCATTATTAGTAATAGATAAAGCAAAATTTGAACAAAAATCGGATGGAATATACCTTTTTTTCTGCCTTCTTTCTCGAACTGATCCTCTCACACCCTGAGTTTGTGGCTCTTCATCTTCTGATTCCTCCTCTGTTGTAGAGTCTGATTCTTCCTCCTTTAGCTCAAACTCTATCTTCTCAGGTTCCTTTGGTTGGACTTCATGTTTAATAACATCTTTCACCTCTCTGAACACCATATCTCAGTTGTACACAACCTTCCTTGTTACTGGGTTCCAAAGCTTATAACCCTTTAAACCATCCTTATACCCAATAAAGATGCACTTTTCAAATTTACTATACAACTTGGTTCATTTCTCCTTTGGAACATGTACATATGCATCACATCCAAATACCCTCAGATGTGAAAGAGAGGGTTTCTTACCAGTCCATTCGTCTTGTGGAGTCTTATCCTCCAACACTGATGAAGGTGATCTGTTGACCAGGCAACATCCTTTCTCCACCACCTCTGCCCATAATTCTTGTCCTAACCTGACACCACTGAGCATGCTTCTTGCCCTTTCCATCAACGTCTTGTTCATTCTTTCTGCAACTCCATTTTTCTGAGGTGTATATGGAGTAGTATTTTACCATGTTATACCACACTTCTTACATAATTCTTCAAGTTCCTTACTGCAAAACTATCCACTGTTATCTGTCCTCAACACCTTTGTCTTCTTCTCTGTCTGGTTTTCCACCAGATCCTTAAATTCTTTAAACCTATCAAAGGTTTCAGATTTCTTCTTAAATAAATATATCCATGTATTCCTTGGGAAGTCATATATAAATGATACATAGTACATAGAGTTACCCAGTGATGGAACCTTCACAGGTCCAAACACATCACTGTGCGCAAGCTCTAATACCTATTTCGCCCTCTTACCACCAGAGGGGAAACTCACCTGATTCTGCTTCCCATATACACAATTTTCACAAAAATCAAAATCCAGAGAGCTATTACTCATACCTTCTACCATACCTTTACCATGAAGTATTCAAAGGCCCTTATCTCCAATATGTTCAAGCCTTTGATGCCACAGCATGGTCTTCTCTCCAGAGACCACTAGATTTTTTGCTCCTCTTTCAGGAACCATAGAACTGTTGCACCCATCAACAACAGTGCTACCTTGTAGCTTGTATAGAGTTCCAATACGAACTCCCCACATCAATACCAGTGCTCCCCGAACCATATTGCAGGTATCCTTCTCGAACACTGTTTTTACACCTGCATCATCCATCTTGCTTACGGAAATCAAATTTCTAGCCAATGCAGGAATATGTAGAACACCCAGAAGTGTTCTAACCCTTCCACCTTGCAACTTCAACTTTACTTTTCCACAACCAACGATTCTAGCCTTCCTGTCATCCCTCAAGAAGATGTCACCACCATCATATTTCTCATACTCGCAGAACCACTCCCTATGGGGAGTGAAGTGAAAGGATGCACCTAAGTCAATCAACCATGCCTCATGATCTACATGTGTACTTGAAGAAACCAAGTACAAATCCCCACTTTCATTTGAGGTGGTTTTCGCCTCTGCAAAAGTAGCATCATCAGATCCCTTTCCTTTGTTAAGGAGATTTAGATTTATAGTCCCTTTTGTAGTTCCCTTTCTTTTCGCATTTCCAGCACACCACATTTACAGGTTTTCTAGGAGATTTAGATCTCCCTCTAGATTTAGAACTCCCACTTGATGACTTATTTTTGTTTCTGTTCTGGGACCATCCTCGTACAGACAAGGTATCACCATTCTAGCTCTCCATATTTTTCCATTTCATCTCCTCCGTTAGCAAGAATGAGACTATTTCATCAAACTGCAAGGCAGTTGCATTGCTACCTATTGCAATAACTAGACTATCCCATGAATCTGGTAGAGAACACAACAAACTAATGCACTTATCTTCATCTAAAATTTTGATATCAACAAACAATATCCAACTTACCATAGTATTCAATGCATTCAGATGCTCTGTCACCGAGTCTCCATCTTTCATCCTCAGGTTATACATCTTTTTCTGTAGGAACAATTTATTCACCAAAGACTTAGATTGGTACAAATTCCCTAACTTGTCCCACAAAGCCTTCGTCGTAGCTTCCCCTGATACATCCAACAATATTGAATCTGAGACACACAATCGTATTGTGCTCTTTGCCTTCCAATCCAACTTCTTCCATTCTTCATTAGACACTCCCATTGGTTTAATACCCAGATCTACCATGATCCATTGATCTTTATCCACCAACAGATCCTCCATCTTGAGTTTCCACAACTCAAAAGTCTAACCATTAAATTTCTCGATCTCTATCTTTCCACTACTCGCCATCTTCTTTCACCACCAAAATTGATCCCGCAGATCTCCCACTGAACGGGGTCTACCACAGGTTCGAGTGAAGCCCCTCAGTAATAAAGCCATCCCCTTGAAGCCAAAATAGCTCTGATACAAAATGTAGGTCTTAACCCCATACAGAAATTACCTACATGCGAATTCTAAAACACTGAAAATAAACAATGTGAGAGCATAACACATAAAACACATATACACAGATATTTTCCAATAGATCCCAAAACTGGGACTACCAACTTTATTTTTCATTATGTTCCTTTCAATGTTACAATACATATTTATACATGCCGAAGCATCCAATACCATGGACCGAAAAGAATCGCATCCAAAACCATGGACCAAAAACCATCGCGTCCAAAACCATCAACCGAAAACCATCGCATCCAAAACCATGTACAAAAATTATGCACAAAACCATAGGTAGGTCAGCCCAACCTAATATAGGGTCCAAAAATAAAAATCTCGGGGCACTGCCTCAAACCCCATAGAGGGGGGCTACCCGTCGCCCTCAAACCCCCTGCTGCACAATCCCCACAATGAATGGGGGCTCTTCCCCCCTCTAACCCCCTAGTTCACTACGTAGGTTAGTCATGGAAATAATAACACAACCCAACAAGTTGCAGATATGTTGTGCATCTTGAATAATATTTTCCAATCCAAGGCAAATCATAAGCAATAGATTTAAGTTCCAAATTCAAGGAATGGACAATGCAAGATGTCCAAAATACTTGTGGATTAGCTTCCATAATCATGCCAGCATCCTTGCAATCGAATTGCATTATCTGTAATGATTTTCACACAAGAATCAACACCTACATCTTCAATAACTTTAATGAACAAATCACTAGTATATTTTGAATCCTTGTGTTGTCCAAGTGCATCCATTGATTTCAAGAATTTGGTCCATTCAAGGAAGACACCTTGAATTTGATGACTGGGTGGTGTGATGGATCTGTCCATTCACCATAAACAATACTAACCCTAGATGTTGGCCATGTTGACTTAATAGGCTCAAGAATTCTGTCCACCTTTTTCTTTACCTTAGTCAACAATGTGGTTCTAAGCTTCTCTGACCCAAGAGAAACATACCTTGATGAATCCCCTTGAGTTAGAGCTCAGCACATCTCAAGAAATAAAGGTGAGCATGCAAAATTAAAGTATATGAATTTTTGATAGAAAAAGAATGCAATGGTGTGATCAAGCTCTTCTTGTCTCTCTTTCTGAAAAATATTGTCCATTGGACCAAGTTTCACTGCCTTTCTTTTTGTTGTTTGATCCACACCTCCACCAAAGCTCTCAAATGGAAATTTGTTACTACTTTTCCTCAAGAATGGAAGGTGATCATCATTCTTGTTTTTTTTATATGATGCAACCAACCTTGCCACACTAGCATTGGCCTCTTCTTCCATTTCTTTCCTCCTAGATAAAGACACCTATGTACATGTTGTAATTCCACAACTTGGTAAGACCAACAATTGAGCTTTTACATGGTAATAAGTGTGAGCTCATGATCAAACTTAGTGGTTTCCACTATAAAAATAAGAGTATATCCAATAGCTCAAAAGCCACTATAACAACAAGAGTATATCATCCAATAGTTTGTAAGCCAGATATACAAGGAATTTATGACTTCGCAAGACTCCACATATATGATTTTCCAAGATTCCATGAAGGCGGGGGAACCTATTCCATGAGCCTAATCATAAGGGGCCAAATATGTCCCATCATGGGATTTGAAAGTAGGTGGAGGGGATAACGTCCCATTGTGCCAACTAAGGGAGAGGGAGGGTGGCATAGCCATCATTGCCTCAAGCAAGTCTGGAGGGAATTCTCTCCCACCGTATGAAATAAGTAAACACATGATCTTATACTTTGTAACACACCCCTTCCTAATTCTCATCATAATGCAGGTTAAGAGGATGGGGCTACTATGCTGACCCAAAATCCAAGGTGTTGTTATGGAAATGGGGTCCACAAATTTTTATATTTTCAACTCACTTAAAGCCTTGGCTTGACATCACCATTGCATTCATCTCATCAAGATGATTCCAGTGATAGAAAACTTTATCTCAATCCAACCTTTAGATCAAAACTATGGATAATTGAATTCTAATAAAATAGAAGGCACCATTTCTCCATTCCACCAAATGTCATCCATGTGATGATCCTAACTAGTCTCTCAATGCCATTT